>MJUU01015032.1:2943-26231 GCA_002080025.1 Modiolus philippinarum | reverse complement strand
ATATTTATTTTTGAGAGTGGAGAGATTTTTTCACACATAAAACAATATAAAAAACTGAGATAACAAGTGAAACGGAAAATAACAAATTTTGTTGTCCAGACAATTTCCATAAAGAGGCGGATACAAACTTTAATTTGAGAGCGCAATTGAAGATAAGCTTGTTAATATTATGTCTTTTTGAAAATATATTTTATGAGCAATAATTATATTTTGTCGATCTCTTTTACTAGTGTGCCCTTGAATCCATCAGTGAATCTAACTGCCACGATTGTAATATTCTTGTTAAGCATTATTTGTATTCGTGGTTCCTGGAAACTTTGGATTGAAACTGCAAATTATGATGTTTTCGATGGCTATTGCATTTTGAGGATAGAACGGGAAAACAGCGAAACACTATCGCTGGTTTATTTCGTCCTCTGTTCAATAGCCGCTGTTCGATTTTCTAGGTAAAGTGGCTTTGTTTCTCATTATAAAATTAGAGTTCATTTGCCTTTTTAGTAGGTACAAAATGTATTTGGATTCCCTTTAAATTGGAATGCCGCAAGATATTTGGTACAATCAAGTAAGTGGATGACCTTTGCAGTTGTATTTAAATATGTATTTGTGTATGATATTATCTGTTATTGTATCTTTAAATTATTTTTTGTGCATATGTATGTAAAAACTATTTGAAAAGGATGGCGGAAAACTTTTTTTCCATATTAAAGCCGATTAATTAAAAAAAGTTTTGATTGATTCTAATCATGCAACCTTAAGGTTTCAAATGTACTGCATTATTGAGAAAATGTGAGATTGTTTAAAGATTTTAGATATATATTCCCTGACTGAAAAGGTATTAATTAACTTACATGCTCCGTTTTTTTCCCCATCTCCATCTGCACCTCCTTATTTTTATCCACTTATACTGACACCTCCAATTACGACAAACGATTTTGCGTTTCCATGTATAATAAGGTATGCATCGTTTTCTTTTCCATGGCCACACACCCTCTACGCCACATCCAGCCAAGAAAATACCGAAAACAAGGAGAATCAGTAAAGCTCTCATTTCTCTGTTACATAGGAAAAAAATAAAGTTGTGTTATTAAAAATTGTTTGTTATTTATCATTATTGTATATGGTTCCTTCTTTGTCGAAAAGTTTCTTTTTGATTCCCGGTATAATTCAAGAAGAGTTATATGATGCCGTACTAACCCTAGTAATCACTTTTTTTTCAAAAATTGTAACCAAGCGACAGAAGCCAATAATATAAGTGTTAAGTAACTTCCCTTGGTAGAGTATCGATTCATAGTGTATAAAGAATGCTGTTGGGAAAAAATGAATTTGTTTTAAAACCACTGTTTCTTGTATTTTTACAACGAATTAGGCTTCAAACAATTTTTGGCATGTTCATTTAGATTTTGCACGGCAAAAAATACTTGAGACGACATTCTTTTCGTAATATACTAGTTCGTGTTACCTTGTTCTAAGTTTCATTTTTATTGAATTATTTCGATTTGAGTGTGTGAGCTTGATTAAAACCATCTGCGTATAAATTACAGCTTCTAAATGTTTATCACATGCTCGAATCAAGCCGAACTCGTTTATAGATTGGATGCGATAAAAAAAATAGGTAAAAGACTTTATCCGAGAATAGACAAGCCAGATGAACACGCAAAACAATATTTGGAAATTAAATATATTAATAAAGGAATTGACCTTATTGATATTGCAGAAATTTTTCGAGACCCAGATATCTCAAAACTTGTACCCGTCTATTTTGACAACCAGGACATGCCTGTCGTTTATCCATCCATGTAACTAGTTCACTTACTTGTATAAGGAGTTGATTATTAAATACAGTAAAAAAACTAATCAAAACTCTGGTGTAAATAACTTTTTGGCGTGTAAAAAAATCAATTGAAGTTTTGGATAAAATACAATCTATTCAAAGACCAGTCTCTTCCGTCAGCAGTTATGATTTTTCCACACTTTATACTACCCTTCCACATAAGTTGATTAAATCAAAATTGGGACAACTTATCAAATGGTCTTTTAAATTTTCTGGTCTGCAGTTCATTTGTTCTAACAAAAAGCAAGATCTGATACAATAATTATTGTTCCTGGACATGGGATGATATGATTAATGCACTCAATTTTTGCTGAATAACATTTTTGTTCGCTTTGGCAACACTATTTATCAACAGGTCATAGGTATTTCCATGGGTACAAATTATGCACTTCTCATTGCAGATCTTTTTCTGTTCTGTTACGAACGAGACTCCAAAACGGAACCATACAAAACAGTGATAATCGTATTTCTATTTTAAATGATAACAGCAGGTATGTTGACGATATCCTTACTATTGACAATCCCCAGTTTTTAGATTATGTAGACACTATTTACCCACAAGAACTGAAATTAAATAAAGCTAACAATGATTCCAAATACTGTCCTTTTCTGGATCTAACTATCATTATTGATGCTATTAAAATAAAAACTAAAATATATGATAAAAGGGATGATTTTGATTTCACTATAACTAATTTCCCTTTTCTTGACGGCGACGTTCCTCTAGCTCCATCATACGGGGTGTACATTTCTTAACTAGTACGATTCGTACGTGTTTGTTCTACTCCTGACGATTTTAAGTAACGTAACCTCAATATCAAAGCAAATCTTTTACAACAGGGTTACAGATTTCATAAGTTGTTGAATACTTTTAAGAAGTTTTATAACAGATATGAATATCTAATATCTAAATGTGGCGTTACTCGCAAACAGCTTATTACTGAGGGCATTTCTAATCCTCGTTTTTACGGTAATGTTGTTAAAAATGCCAGAAACTGATTAAAAATCCAGAAAAGCTTGGACGTAACTTGCATTCTTTGCTTAATAGGGGATATTGTCAAGATACCCTGCTTCAATCCGTTAAAGTAGCTTTGAGATCTAGTGACCTGAAAATTTTGCATACATAATGGCCTCTCAATGATGCTGCCGATATCTACTGAAATATAAGATGATTCTTGACCAAATCCTGCGGGAAGTTTTGCGTTTGATTTTTCTTCCGTAGTGCGACAGTGTTTTACCAGCAGACTAGGCTACTTTAGCTAGCCGGCAGATTAACGGAGCATCCCTTGGCCCATCTTTCAAAATTATTGTCCTATTTGCTCCTTTCAAGAATGTGTTCATGGAGTTAGTAGTCTACCTGTATTGAGTTTTGTTCGTATGTTTACTAAACTATAGGAAAACGGGGCAGATAAAGGGGAGGGTTGGGTACCCATAAACCGTTTCAACCCTACCGCTGGCTTTTGCTAGTGCCGGTACCAAGTCCGGCTGTCCATGTATCAAATGTATCTTTTGCAAAGAAAGCAAAACATAAGTATGTTTTGTACATTATATATATGTAAAAACAGGCATATTTTGGCGGGTTTTTTTTTCTTAAATTTTGTTGTGTTAGGGTAAGATCTTCGGTATTTTGAGTCACATTGAACACTCCTTGTTCTTCGAAACAGTGTTTTAAGATAACTTATGTATCGGTAAGAGTGATTAATTTGCATATCTACAGATAAATCCTCCAGATTAGCCACCTATAACTATTTAAAAGGAAATTTAGGACAAATCTGAAATGCTGAAAGTCCCATTTTTCTATTATTTTATCTGGTTGACTGTTAGTCCCCGAGGGTATTCACTACCCCAGTTGTCAGTACTTCGGTGCTGACCCGAAAACCGATTGTATTGAAACTTACAATATCTAAATTTTACAAAATTTTGTTTAAAACTAAGGAGTATCTCCCTCATGCATAGCTCTGTCCTTAGCTGAATATTGGCTTTTCGATTCAGATCCTTTTGGTTATTTGTTCTCTATCAGCTTAAACATATTATTCGGTTGATGGACTTCCAAATGTTTTTGTTTGATCTACACTGATGCACTGTCTAAATACGCATATGCAGAAAATAAATCAACAGTGACTTCGGTATTTTGTTATTTAGACAAAATATTGAGTTCAAGCTAACAAGTGGGATTTGAACTACCAAATAAAGATGGAATTCATGTAATTTTGTTATATGGATCGCAGATTTTGCGTGTTTTTGTTTTTTGTATCCCAACATAAGCTAAAAAAAATAACAATTGTAGGGTAAATTTGTTGGGATAGTGGTCAGATTTTCGGTACTTAGACTCACATTATACACTCCATGTTTTTCGAAACAGTGTTTTAAGACAACCAATGTATCGCTTAGAACAATTAATTGCCATTTCTGCAGATATATCCTCCAGATTTAGCACATATTTATATGTGACAGTAAACTTTAGACAAATCTGAAATGCCATCAATTTCGAACAAAATATTGAGTTTGAGTCAACAAATGACTGCTATAATACGAAATGATGATACAATTCATGCAACATTGTCTTACAGAACACACATTTTGCGTGTTCTGGTTAATTTTATGCGAAAAAAAATGACAATTTTAGAGTAAATTTGTTGGGTAGGGGTAATTTTTATTGATGTTTGATGACTATTATTCCTGAAAATTGCCATTATTTCTAATACATGTAGTTGTAAAGCAAATATAATAAGGTTTTATTTGATACCTAATTTAAATGAAATTTGTTTACTATAAAATAATATTAGGCACAATAAAGACAAAACTTTTGAAAGATCCATTTATTTGGTCTATTTGGAAATAAAACTTTTATCATCAAAAATATGTTAACATCATGTTAACATATTTTATATTCAAGAAAGTAGGTTGAAAAATTAAAAACAATTTTCAGAACGGGAAATCGAGAAGCACTTTGGGTTCTATAGATCATCAAACTTACGCGATTTCAATGAAATTATCAAAATTTCCGTCAATATTTCATAGGGGTAGGAGTACATTTTATGGTGGTATGGAACGTATTAAGCATAGAAATTGTAATATTGTGGGTTGTTTGTAAAGCTGATACAATAATCAATCGTTTGATACATCGTTTTGATAAGTGGGAAGCATTTGTACCACACTTAAAAGCAACTAAAAGAAAAACTTGAACGAAAAACGAAATTTCCCAAAGTTTCGGTAGGTGGGTCTAAAAATGGGCCCTGTTCCAACAGTACGTGCTCGTTTTAACATTGTTTGGAGAAGGATGTAAGCGAACTTATAAAAGGTGTGTTGGGAAGTGGGGGTGTACGGGGGGTTATGCCAGTCCATGGACTATACTTAAAACATTAAAAATGTGCCACACGTAGGTCATGTTAGCAGTAATTTAATACAACTCGTCAGATAATAACACCATTTACACACAGGCATACATTGTTTTAAATGTAAACTGATATTAAAATGTCTAAAATTATTTGACAATACTAAATTTTCAATGGATACAAGACCTCTATAATGATTATGTTATCAATAACATGAAATTACCTTGATAGTGAAAGAGTTAACCGAAATGAAAAAAATGTCCAACTTACCCTGTAAACTTCTGTTATGCATAATTGCATTTAATTTACAACATTTATACATGAATTGCAATCAATGGTAGTAAAAAATACTTTCCAATCCAATTAATTTGATATTTTGCTACAATCAGCATAAACGTGGCACTCCTGGTACATCACCATGCAGGATGTGTCTGATTATAATTTGAATCGATTTGGACTTTGTTGGTTGGTTCGCAATTTAACTATATTTCAATCGAATTTTTTACTGATATTTTTAAATCAGAATAACACAATAATCTTAATGTAAGTTGACTAATTTCCAAAGTCAACACGTATCAAAACATTTGAAAACCCATTCCGAATTTTACCCATCTTAAGTGTCAAAAGAAATGTTGCTGGACAGGAAATGTGTCCATGTCGATTTCGATGAAGTCGAATAAGCGTGCAGAAATTGAGTAAATCTATCTATTTATACGAAACCATAGCACAAATAAGAGAAGGTATGAACCCAAACGATTATTTTCCTGTTTAAGAAAATATTATAGTCGTGTAGGAAACTATATAATCAATTGTCACATATTTCGTTCAGATGACTTTTTAGTATGGTTGCAGACAAGAACTGGCATTGAATTCTCTCTGTAATGCACTATTTTATTCTTGTATTCGAAACACTACTTCCGCCCAAGTTGACGTTACGGACCAAACAACGTCGACAATGGACCGTACAAAAGTAAATAAAGTTATTTCAAGCGACAATCTCAACATACACCGGTCGCAAAAAGTTAAATTAACTGTACAAAAATCAAAATTCTAAAAATTTTATAATTAAAATGTCTTTCATGAGGTGTCTCGCGTTGTGTTTTAAAATGTCACTCGAATAAATAGAAATGGGTTTGCAGTAAGAAACATAATTATCTAAGTTATTTAAAGTCTTAAGAAATACAATTAAAACTCTTATCACTGTCTTTAAAAATTCAAATATCATAACATCAGTCGTCATTATCACTGAATTTACTAATCCATCCATGATTAGTAGTCCTTGTTTTTTCGCTGGCATGTCTTTTTGGTCGTGTATCGGGTAGATTATCCTCCTTAAGTTTCGTGTTGGTTACCTCAATCGGATACAATTTCACTATCGGGGGAGTCGTTTCTCCAGTTTTTGTTTTAATTCGAACAGCTCAGACGAGTCCGTCATTTCAACGAAAAAGATCCTTTATGATTCCTTAATTTCCACCTTACTCTCGCTAACTCGTTACGTTTTAATACAATGTCTCCTACTTTTACTACTTGTTCGTTGTTTCGTGTTGTTTTGTGGAACTCTCGTAATGCTGTTAGATCTTTGCCTTTTACACCGGGCCAAACGTCGTTTCTTTTCTGGGTTGTTATTTTATATCACTTGAATTCATTGAAATATAGTTTGTTTTATCAACATTAGGTTGAGAATTAGGTAACGATGAGATAGTCCTTTCGAAGAGTAAATGTGCTGGTGTTAGAGGTTCGCTGTCTCTGATATCCGACGATTGATACGTTCGATATTTGTAATAATGGTTTGTAAAATTTCTAAAGTCACTAATGAATGTCCGAGTAATTTTCTGAGACTAGTTTTCGTGAGTGCAATAAGTCTCTCCCAAAACCTTCCATACCATGGTGCTCTTTTTGGTATGAATTGCCAATTTATTCCTTTGGTCGAAAGTGATTTCATCTCAGATGGGTACTTTGATTGCTGAGCGTAATAAATCAACACACGTGTGGCCTTTTCAATTTCACTTATTTCAATTGGTCCCTTTTTCGGCGTTTTATTCATCGGTCAGCATTTTGCAATATATCGAAAAATGTATGCTGTCACGCCGATTAATTTTCTTACGTTCCGAATAAAATAACTTGTCAAATACTATACATTTCTTTATCTGAATCATTAGTGACTGCCAACACAGCGTGTTCCTAATTTGATTCAAGTACCATTGGATTACAAATATCAGTATTGATTTCTTGTTTGATTTCATTCACTCTTGATTATAAATGGGGGTCCTTCAAACCACAATTTATTTGATTTAATGTCATTTGCTGTTATTTCACGCGTCAATAAGGCTGGAAAGTATTTCCATCCATAAGCTGCGTTGATCTCGTTTACTTCTCTTACTCTATTTGCAATAAAATGTTTCAATGGTTTCTTGATGCGGAGCTAGCGCAAAACAATTGGGGTGTCGGTCAAAACTATAGCTGTTTCACATTTTAATGCTGACATTAAGTGTTGTGTTAATCTGGAGCCTATCACTGCTGCCATAGGTTCCAACTGTGGAAGTGTGAGTGTTTTAATTGGTGCGATTCTAGACTTTGACATAACAATTGAAGATTCATATCCATTGGTAATATACGCTAGGGCGTCATAAGCCTTCATGCTAGCATCCACAAATGCATGTAAGTTGCAAGATTTGTTGAAATTTCTATGTCGTTCCACGTTTCACAAATTTCCTTCGGTAATGATTCGTCCCATTCAAACCGTTGATTCCAAATCTCTTGCATTAATAATTTTGGTCGTACTGTCAGAGGTGTTAACATACCTAATGGATCATAATACGTGAAGAATGCTTCAGAATTTCAGGTTTAATCGTAGGCAAACAAGTTGCGATACTGCGATTAGGGAAAAACAATTCATCAGAATCTGAGCTCAAGCGCATGTCCAAATCTGTGGGTGTGTGTGTGTGTGTGTGTGTGTGTCAGTATCGAGAACAGTCTGCTCTTTAGCTTCAATACGTACCGCCTCACTGTTGGATGACCACGATCTTAAGTTGAAACCAGCTTCGCTCATGATCTGTCGGGCATGTGTAAAGTATGTAACCGCTTCTGTCTCTGTAGCCACCCTCGACAAAATATTGTCTATATTAAAATAAATTTCAATCAAATAGAAAGTTCTGACGGGTTCAACTGGAGGTGCTTCCAAAGGGTAGCGTTGAGTGTAAATGGTGAACTCGTTGCTCCCAACAGAACTGATTTGGAACCGATATGTAATTAATGCACTGTCTGGATCGGACGGGTCGGTAAGCCATAAGAATGTTGTAGCATCTGTATCATTTTTCTGTAGACCTATGTATAGAAAGGCTTTCTCAATATCGGTTGCTACGGCGGCTTTGTGTCTCCTAAATCTAACTAAAATATCCACTAAGTTATTTAATTGGGTGGAACTTCAACAAGACAGTTGTTCAAACTTAGTTTATCTACTGACGTTTTAAAACTACAGTCATACAAAACGGGAGTAGTGCTTGAGTCCTTCAGAACCGGGTGGTGCGGAATATAATGTACTATATTTTCAGTCGGTGCATTCTCATCTACAGTTTCTACGAATCCACGTCGTTCCTGGTCCTTGATTATATTTCCATAATGTTTCAACATTTCTGGGTCTTGGTGTAATCGTCGAAAAACGTTATCTCTGGCTTTGTTGCATAAAATTTTGTAGGTAGTTCTGCGTGATCCTGTTTTAATGGTTATCTGGCTCATATTTGTACTGATTATCTCCGAATTCAATCGATGAACTCTGATATTGATTGATAAAATTGTCGCCCTCTGTCGCAGCTTCGACTGAGTATATTCAAATATATTCTAAACGCCAGAACAATTTAATAGCTTCTTCGTCGATCCTGTGCGGAATCATTATATTATATATCCAGGATACTACTGACTTTGCATCGGATGCGCTAGTCTGAAACCTCGTATATAGGAGGAGTTTCTGTCTAATTGTCTGATGTAATTATTCATCGAAGTAGCAATCGTCGGGACAACAAGTACCTCAATGGGGATTTTTCTTTGATTTATTGTCTTTACCAACAGTGTTGTCTTAACCTACGAAATGCGCAATATTTATTTGGTTCCCGTATGTTGAAAGTTGCACTGGCTCTGTTTTATCTATTTTCAACTTAAGTAACTACTGTAAGAATACCAATTAATATACCATGAAATATACCCATTAAATTATGTCTATTAATTATGGTTACATTTAACGGTATAATTTTAATGATTTTGTCCATTAAGTTGATTTTCTTTACCATTAAAAAGTTTAATATTAACCATTTAAAAAAGGCATAAACTGGAAATAATGGCCATCAATAGTGACTATTATTTTTTTATTAACGGGCATGACTTATCAGGTAATGGCCAGTAAATGAAATGAAAAAAAATGACCATTATTTTTTCTTAAATAGGGGTTAATGGGCATGAATTCTTTTTACCAAAAGTTTAATGGGCATTAATTATAACCATAATTAATAGCACCATTACTTTTTCGAGATATTTAATGGCCATTACTGTAATTTAAAGGGCATTATTTTTTTGTTTGCTGTATTTTAAGGGCCATTAAAATATCAACTAATTTTTGTAAGCCATATTCTAATGGGCATTAAATTAACAATTATTTTTTTGTCTGGTGTATTTCAATCATTTATTTTTTGTTTGATGACCATGAAAACAGTAATCGGTACACAGAACAATTTAATGGCCATTAAGAACTTGAATTGCAGGTTTAATAGTTAAATTGCCAATGAATTTCAATGGCCATAATCTCTTAAATGGCACGATATTTCAAAAAACTGACTTTAACACATGTACTTGCCATACTGTAGACAAACTTAAATGCGCTTTGTACTTATGATGTTTATATCTTGTTGAAAATCAAAAATGCATCTACAATATAGTCAAATCTGCATGAGTGGAGTTTTTTTAATAAACAACTACCCTCAAAAGACTCTTACCAACAACATGTAACCTCCATATAAAGTACAATGCTTTAAAGGGTCATCCATATTTGTCAACCATTTTCCAAAGTGTGCAAAATACACACTTTTGCAAACCCTCCGCCCTCCCTCAAAGCGTACATCAACAATTTTCAAATACCAGGTAAGAAAATAAATAATCAAGTTTTTTTAGAATTTAATTATTGATATTGAGTTCTTCATATTGATTTCTTTTTTCACGGTGTCTTTGCCGAAGTTGAGATATTATAATTGTTTTATCTAGTGTTTCAATAGATTTTTGTAAACTAAAAAAGTATGCCTGATTGTATAGTATTTACTTGATTAATGAAAGTAGTATGGTCATAGAAATTATACACAAAATGAAAATGAAATGAAACTGAGCTCCATGGACACCCCGTACAAATAAAATGTAACTAAGCCTACAACTTCCTTTTCAAAATACTCTGATAAACCCAAGAGATGGGCACATAAAAGTATGTTGAAGTACTCAAAGGATACATGGAAATAGTCTCTGTTACTAAAGCTTTTAGCTCCTCCTTTAGCATCAACGACGGTTCTCCAACAATGCCTCGGGTGTCTCCATGTCAACTTCACGTCTGCTTCTGGTTCTCTGTGCCAGGTGATTCCTGGAAACAATCACTTCCTATTTCCTTGCAATTGTAGGGCCAGGAAAGAGACTTCTGTGTGGTGTTTGTTGTTTGTTTTCTTATGATGTGACCAAGCCATACCCATTTCCTTACAATGTCAATTCTTCAATTGGATGTTGGTCACGGCAAATAAAACATGGTAAAAAGTCATTATCTGGTCTTGAACTTGGTTCTGTAAGGTTAATGTGTTTTCTCTTAAAATGGACAACACACTGTACAAAATGTACATGTCCGGACAGGGAAACTGAAAAATATAAGTTTACACAAAGTACCGTGCCCACAAAAAAATAGGTATTCATACACTCTGGGGAGCAGAAGAGGGAGAGAGAAGAACCTATAGAACTTGGTTGTAGGTGAATGTTTGATCGTTGAATTTACAAATCTGACATAAAAGACTGCGAAGTAAAGTGACCCGTGTCGTCATAATGTGATGATGTCTATTAAATATTTAAGGTATATCGACAATTATTCCACTTGCATATATTGTGATATACAAATTTGGGGTTGAATTGACTCAATTTCATTGCCAAACATCCTTTTTTCTTCATTTTTCATTGTGACGTTATGATTTAATAAATTAAAAAAAAAATATAAAGATTTTGTAAGACATTGTAAATGACTCTTTAAAACATGATTTGGCCTGTTTTTCAAAGTCTGATAACCTTGATCAGAAAAATGTATTTGTTTAATAAGAGAAAACTTGTTTTGAAACTTTAATTAGACTAATCCATTGTCCAGCATTCTTAATCATGTTAATGTTGGATCCAGGTGTATTTGTAAGATTACATTATCTGTAGTTTTGCAACATACTGAGACAGCATTATGTTTCACTACGGACAGAGATTTGACTTTGATTACGTTTGGGAAACCGCAATTTTTAATATGAATTAAGGATGAATATTGATAACTATTGGTTTTAAAAATAAATAATTGTAACTGTTAATTCAAAGTAATACTAAAGAAGGCAGAATGTCAAAAAGAGTTTCGTATCCAACTCGGGTCTGTTTTTATAAACTCGGGAGTTTTAACGTTACGTATAAAAAAAAAGTAAATTCTGAATAAAAAAACTGACTTGGGTCAAAATAATGTGACACACATCAAGTCTAGCAAGCCCTGAAGACAAAGGCAAGTTGTAATTTATCAAGGTCGATGAGGAATCAAAATCAGAATAGGGTGCAACTGTCATCAAGATCAGTCTGAGTGCAAAATCAGCGAATGGTATTGATAATTTGATTCTCGTTCTTATATATATCGATAAATGATTTATACTTATCTACACATCATTTCTGCATGTTTGAATTGTTCCAAAACGTCCATTTTCAGCAAAAAATTGGCCCACTGTGGCTGCCTCCTTGTCGTCTGCTTAACCGGAAATCACTTCATTGTTGATGTGAATTCCTCCAACAACGGAGCAGAACCGTAACCGGTTTTTGCGTATTTGACTCAATTATATATTGTATTCAGATTGGCTTTGTTTTATTTTATTGATAATTAGATTGCACAGTTGAAGTATTTTGACTGATTTGATGTAGGATTTTTTGTTTATTTTTTTATTTATTTTTTTAAAGAGGCCCAAAGGGGGTTGTAAATGAAAAAAGAAGTTTTTCTTAAACTTTTTTGTCAAATGTCAGATTTTGATGCACATTTTTTCTGTATGTTTCTTACAGTATGTTCAAACTAATAAATCAAACAATTAAATTCTTTTTTGTAAACAGAGGCTCAAAAGGGGTCTATAGTAAAAAAATGTTTGTAATTTTCAATTATTTTTCTGTAGGTGCTTAAACGTTTAAATAGATAAATCAATACCAATTTTGATTTTTTAAAGAGGACCAAAGGGGTGTCAAAAACAAAACAAAAAAGAACGAATTTTGCAGGGAATTCAGATAGATTTTTTATGGAGTAGCTATTAAAGGAAATGCAGTACTTTCATTTAAAATTTACTACTTAATACATGTATTGACAGATTTAGGTCCTTACCGCACATACTTCATTGAATAATAGATGTTTTTTACGAATTGATTAAAGTGTTAGGCAAAAAAAATTACTTTGAATAGAAGTTTAAATACCGTAAGTAATTTTGAGTATGGATATAATGCCAAGAAATATGTCTGTTTAAGGTTTCCCTATCTCCTATTTCCTCTACCTACTCTAACATATTTTGTTAGTACTGTTTTGCAAAATGCTAGTAAATATCATGTTTTGGGTTAAGCACTTTTAAAGTAAAAAATATTCCCAATAAGTGTCTATATAAACCTGATAAAAGGAGTTTAAAAAATAAATGACTTTGCCTACCACGCTACCTACCTACCTTATTTGTTCAAAGAATTTTAAATTTAAATTCAAACAAGCATATTTTTGGCCTAAGGTTATTTACACATGACGGTCATAATGTATGTACATGAATAATCATGATCAATAAATATCTGGCAGTGGTAAAACATGACCCCCTCCCCCCAAAGAAAAAAAAACAGGTTTTATATATTTATTCAGAGTGCAATGTTTGTATACAACATCTATTTTTAGAGTTCATTGTGGTAAAACAATGGTAAAAGGAAGAATATATTTATCATAATGCACTGTTGAAATGTACAATAAGGGCATCATGAATATCAAAACATTTACTGTCATTCTATTGAAGATTTATCTCCATGTTGTTAGCAATTAACAGGACAAAAAATATAACTTATGGTTTAGTATTGATGCATGTAACAGATCTAGGTGAGGTGAACAAAGTTTTGAATCATAAAATTTTGTATGTGTTCAAAATGGCAGACTTCTGGTCAAATGGTCCGAAAACTTGAAATGGACTTGGAAAAATTGATAATTTTGAAAAAAGAAAAAAAACTTAAGTACCAACCTATTTTTTTTAAGTAACTGTAAGCGCATACAGTACAGTCGGAGATATACCATAATAAATTACAGTTACAGCCATATCACTTACAAGGCCGAAATAACTTTAACTTTGTTCTATTTGATTATTGAATTCAATATATAATATACATTTGTATAGGATATATAGTTTGCAAGAGCGGATTCTTTAATAACTTACATTTGATTGAAATAAAACCTGACATATATATAATGATCATGGTGTGAAGATGGTGTGACGATGTGCATGCTTTTTGTTTTTTAATGATTCACAATTTTTTTTCAAGAGTCATGCCCCTTAATGTCTTAGAAAATTTAGTTCAATATACAAGATCTATAGGATACAATAGAACTTAAATGGCTCGAACTGTAATAACTCGAACCCCATGAATGCCTCAAATCTTTTGGGAGATCCCTCTGTACATGTTTAAGCATAGTTCGACCTCGATATCTCGAACAGCCGTTTGGGTCGAATTGTATTCGTCGGTTCCTTGTGTATTCGAGCCGTTAAAGTTCGACTGTATATGGTTTGCGAGCGTGAATTCTTTAACACCTTTCATGGAATTGTGATCAAACCTGACACATCTAATTTATATTATTTGAAGGTGCATGCCATTTATTTATTTGGTGCATGTAAGAAATTGTCAAGCCGGAAAAAAGGGGGGGCATACGTTTTAGTTTGCTAAAACAACCTACCCATATTTTTTTATAAAGCAGTTTTATTAATGGGTTTAAATATTTAATCAAATTAGCAATTGGTATTTATATATAAAACATATAAATTTATGGGCATTAATGCATAAATCATGTATAGTAATGGGCATTAATTCATATATTACGCCCATTAATAGGCATAAATATTAATATATCATGTCAAACAATGGGCATTAATATATAAATCTTGTACAGAAATGGGCATTAGTATATAAATCATTTCAATTAATGGGCATTAATATATAAATTAAGTCAAGTAATGGGCATAAATACATAAACCATATAAAGTAATGGACATTAATTTATAAGCCAAACACAGTAATGGGCATTAATATATAAATTATCTAAAGTAATGGGCATTAATATATAAATCATATAATTAATGGGCATTAATTAATGTGTTTTACTAAATAACAACCATCAAAATGTAAACAGTCAATATAATCATCATGAAATTGACTTTGATTTGATTTAATGGTCATTAATTTGATATGTGTGTTTGTTTTAATGGCCATTACTTTTTTTTCTTACAGTAAATAATGCCCATTATTATTTTAATGCCCATTAATCTAATTTAAAGAGAAATTATTCAGTAAATTTAATGACTAATTAATGGAATTTTCATTATTTTATACAATCAATTTTTATTTTAATGGCATATTTTACAAAACCATTAATTAGTTTCTGTCAAAAAATAATGGGTAATTTTAATGGATTTATGATATTTAATGGCATAATAATGGTTTTTTAATGGATATTTCATGGAATTTTAATGGTTTCTTCTGCAGTAGTGAGTTTTGTCGACAAATCCTCCGTTACGAAAGAACGCTGAGCCCCTTCATCGAATGCTATGTTTGCGTCTGTTTCCAATAAATCTGACCATATGGGGCAATTGCGGGTTATCGGTAGAACATTTACTCTAGAATTAACAGACGAATGTAGAACGGGTGTATTTGATTTACTACCTCAGTATTAATAAAACTGGTACTTACTCCTGATTTTGCGGTTTCGCTTGCAGGTCGTTGGTATGACTTTTCTGAAATTTACACCTTACCTCGCTTGGAACAACTCGACGTTATATTTCTTGCGTTGCATAGGCTAGAATTGTGCTGCTTTCCATAATTTCAGCCAGTACATCTTGATTTGCATTCCTTTATGTGGTGTGTCACAAGACAGTTTAAACATAAGTTACTAACGTATTATTTTCATGCGTGTTGCTGAGTCAATCCCTCGTATAAAATTTACCGGTGCATGTTTCTTATGGCAAAATACATATGGCCGATCAGTTTAAACTCCGCTGTTCGTGTCTTTGAAATCCGTTCTCTCTTTTTCGAACTTGGAGTTCGTCTCTGTTAGAAAAGTATATGTAGGTTGGTATTGTATGGTGTATTTAGATTTAAACCAGCCTCGATAATGTCAGCCTCTTATTTTATGCTGTTGCGCAGGTTGCGTAATTTCCATATGTTAGATTTTGTTTCTCTGGGTAGATCGCGGCGTATATATGTGTAATACTACAGGGACTAAAACCATTCCATATGTGTCTTGAGACATGCAAATAGTCCGTGGGCTATAAACACTTTCCGTGCATCCCCCACTTCCGAACCAGACCGGTTTTTTTCAGTCTTTCTATGTCCCCTCTTGAAAATAAAACATGTTAACACGAACATAACCTGCACGCATAGACTGTAAAGGGCCACATTTATAGCACACCCGAAAAATTATTGTAATTTCGTTTTAACATAAGTTTCATCTTGTAAGCTCCATAACTTTTTACAGATAAGTAATATGTACAGAAATTTGGTATCAAATTTATGCTTATTTAATATGCTTTACAATGAACACAAGTTTTGGTACTTTACGCCAATTTTATGATCTGGGGATACAAAAATCTACCCCTACCCCTGCAAAAAATTGCGAAAATGCCAACTTTAGGCTGTCAATTCCTTTCAGATAAACAACCCTCGCCATTTGATCTAGTTTTTATGCCTAACTTATCAGTTGTGATACAATGTTGGGAAAATAAAATTTTCGGAATTTTAGATTTTTCTCAATTTCGACTTTTTGACTTAAGGGTAATAAAAATCTGAATATATATTTAATAATTGCCGATGCAATGATAATTTATGATATATGAGCAACAAATTATACGCGAAAATTTTAGTTTCAGATATATTATAGGTTCATCAATGTCAAAAGTAGCACCCCTCCCCCTAAAAATTAAGAGAAAATTTGAAATATTCAGGCTATAAATGATAAAAAGATAATGTTTAATGGGAATTCTAGCATGTATTTCACTACAACTGAAATGCAGAAGATCATTTAAGTAGAGTAAAACTTTTCAAAAGGTCTGATTTCGACTCTTTGTTTCCAAAATTGTATGAAAAATAGGAATTTTCCGTTTTTTTTTAGAATTTCTGCTGTTTTGACTTGGAGATGCAAATACTTTATGAAATTGATATATCACTTGAAAATGTTGATTAAATATCTTTTCATCATATCTAAGCAATAAGAAAGTATGCTTTTAAGCCTTTTAGACTAACTTCAATCTCATAAATTACAAACATATTACCCCTTACCACACACATTCAACACAATTTATTTCATTTCATTCAGCTTGAAAAGCTTTTAACATTGTATAAAGGTCCTATGTCATATCATTTTCAAACACCAAAACACACAGAGCCTCCCATTTATCAAAAAATAAGATCATGCGCCCGGTTTATGGGCAGTTATTCAGGGATTTAACTTTGAATTTCGGAAAATTCTGAAATACTGAAAATTCCCATTTTTCACGATAATCGTCCAAAATATTCAATTTTATCCATATTTTGGTGTCAAAAGTACATATTATGATGTATCAAATGCATCTTTTGTAACGAAAGTAAAACATTAGTATGCTTTGTTCATTTATATGTACAGACGGTCATATTTTGGAGATTTTCAAGTTTAATTTTGTTGAGGTAGGGGTAAGATTTTTAGTATTTAGAGACAAAGTGAACACTCCTTATTTTTCTAAACAGTGTTTTTAAATAACATATGTATCGTTTAAGACAATAAATTGGCATATTTGCAAATAAATCCTCAAGATTTGCCATATATAACGATTTAAAAGTGAATTTTGGACAAAATATCGAGTTTAAGCTGACAACTGGGATCTGAAATACCATATCATGATAGTATTCATGCAACTTTGTTATATGCAACGCAGAATTTGCGTGTGGTGGTTATTTTTATCCCAACATAGAAAAAATATTGACAATTTTGGGGAAATGTGTTGGGGTAGGGGTAAGATTTTTGGTATCTAGAGTCACATTCAACACCCCTTGTTTTTCTAAACAATGTTTTAAGACAACTAATGTATCGCTTAGAACAATTAATAAATAAGGGCATATATGCAGATATATTCTATAGATATAGATTTTATACATATTGCGATTTAACAGTTAACTATCGACAAATACTGAAATACTGAAAATTCCCATTTTTCATCAATTTGCGGAGAAATATCGAGTTTTAGTCGACCAATGGGTGGTAACTACCAAATCATGATGTAATTCATGCAACATTGTAATAAACAATAGACATTTTGCATGTTCTGGTTATTTGTATGCGATCATAGACCAAAAACCACCAATTTCAGGGAAAATTTTGTGGGTTAGGGGGTACAATGTTTTGAATTTAGGGTCACATATAACACTCCTTGTTTTTTCAAACTATAATTTCAGACAACTAATGTATTGCTTAGAACAATTAATTGGCATATCTGCAGATCTATTCTATAGATTTGTTGTATATTGCGATTTAACAGTGAACTATGGACAAATCTGAAATGTTGAAAATTCCCATTTTTCATCAATTTGGGGAGAAATATTGAGTTGTAGTCGACCAATGGCTGTTAAACTACCAAATCATGATGTAATTGATGCAAAATTGTCATATACAACAGACATTTTGCACAGAACATAGACCAAAAATCACCAATTTCAAGGAAAATTTGTTGGGGTAGGGGTAAGATTTTCGGTATTTAGAGTCACATATAACACTCCTTGTTTTTCTAAACATTGTATAAAGACAATTTATGTATTGCTCAGAACAATTAAATGGCATATCTCCAGATATATTCTACACATTTGACATATATAGGAAGGTTCGCCGTGACGTCACAGACTGGTAAAGGTAAATTTGGTTGGCAAGAAATTGTGATAACTGATTAGGGTCATAAAAATGTCATTTTCAATTTAATCCTACGAAATTGTTTATTGAGATATCTTGATAATTCCTTTTGATTGAAATTCTGGATTGTTTACACTTTTACAGGGTATTATTTTTTAAAATATATTTATTTTCAAAATCTATATAATTAGCGTTTTAGTAAAGTATATAAATTTCGGCAATTTTGACATTTTTTAAAACCACATAAAAAATTTTCTAAGAGAAATTTTAAAAAAGTAAATCGGCAGAAAAAATATGAAAATCTTGAAGTTTATTACGCATTTTACAGATCCAAAATCGGATGGATAATAAAAAAAATACAAAAGATAAAAAATTCTTTTACATTGTTAAATAGTGGTCCAACTACGACTTTGCCAACCAAAAATGCTAATTTGCATATGTAAATTAGATTTTGTGACATCACTTATGAGGTTCGCGAACCTTCCTATTGCGATTTAACGATGAAATACGGACAAATCTGAAATGTTGAAAATTCCCATTTTTCATCAATTCTGTTGAAATACCACATTCTGATGTAATTCATGCATTAATGTCATATACAACACATGTTTTGCGTGTTCTGGTTATTTTAAATTGACAATTTCAGGGAAAATGTGTTGGGGTAGGGGTAAGATTTTTGTAATCAGAGTCACATTTAAAACTCCTTGTTTTTCTTAGCAATGTTTTAAGACACCAAATGTGTCGCTTCGTACAATTAATTTGCATAGTTGCAGAAATATCCTGCACATTTTGCATATATAACGATATAGCAGTGGACTTTGGACAACTCTAAAATGTTCAAAATTCCCATTTTTTTACCAATTTCGGGCAAAATATTGAGTTTAAGTCAACTAATGGCTGTTCAAATATAAAATCATAATATAATTAATGTAACATTGTCCTATACAACACACATTTAGCGTCTTCTGGTAATTTTTATGCGGAAATAGACAAAAAATTGACAATTTTAGAGTAAATTTGTTGGGGTAGGGGTAAGTTTTATTGATATATGATGTATATATTACCTAAAAACGGCCATTATTTGTTATGGTTGTAAAGCTAATATAATAAGCTTTCTTTTGATATCTCTTTGAAATGATATTTGTTTACTAAAAATAATTTTAGGCAAAAGAAAGACAAAACTTATTCAAAAACGAAATTATTCAAAGGTCCCTGTATTTGGTATAGTTGAAAATAAAATTTTGGTCATTCAAAATGTTTACATTGTCTTAACCTGTTTTATATTGAAGAAAATAGATTGAAAAGCTAAAAATAATTTTCAGAATCGGGAATTGAGATGCACTTCGGGTTCTCTAGATAATCAAACTTACGCAATTTCAATGAAAATAACAGTTTTTTTGTCAATATTTCATTGGGGTAGGGGTACGTTTAATTGCGCTATGGAAGGTGTTGGGCACAGAAATCTTAAAAACTTGGGTTCTTTGTGAAGCTTATATAACAAGCAATCATTTGATACCTCGTTTTTATAATTTAAAGGCATTTTGTCAACATTTTGAAGCAACTGAAAGAAAACCTTGAACGAAAAACGAAATTTTCCAAAATTTCGGTAGGTGGGTCTAAAAATGGGCCAAATTCCACAAGTGCGTGCAGATTATGCTCGTGTTAACATGTTTTAGTTTGAAGAGGGGATGTATGCGGACTTAAAAATATTGGTGGGGTTCGGAAGTGGCGGAGGGGGATGCACGGGGGGTTATTCAAGCTAATTGACTACAAGGGCTTCCAATCCGCGATCTGACATTTCAAGTTTATCATGCAAACTTCTTAAACTTTGTAAATCATTCCTCGGTGATAGACTTAAAGTAGGGAATTCATGTATGCCTGCTATTGTTTGTGCACATCGGACTCAAGCTGTGTTTTCAAATAATTGATCTTTTGCACATCAGTTAAGTAAACATTCATATGTACGGATGATTCAAATGAATCCCAAAAGGTCTGTCATTCCAGAATGTTTCCTGTGAACTTTGGGCGTGTCAATTTGGGTAAATGGTGTGTTTAACTACCTGCAGCGGACGGAGATAATGCTGTTTATATCATATAACTCTTACGAGGTATGTTTGGATTATTGTCCGGAATAAAGGGCGGACTGTTCACATTTAGACTTTGAACTGATGAAATCTACTGTTCATTTATTTGATGGGACAATAAACGATTTTGATTTGAACTTTGAATGAATTGTAAATTTGTCTGATTTGAGTTTCTAAATACAAAGTATACTCCTCTGTATTCACGATCTCTTCTTCCATATCCTCCGGGTCCATCACATCCAGAATTTTTTCTTTTTGGGTTGTCCATTTGTGTCGTTGTCTTTAACAAATTCTCATAAAACACACAAAGTTCATCTTTGCCCATGTCAGCTGAATTCTTGATTTCCTCAATTTTCTTCATACGTTTCGTCACTGCACTTCAATTTCCATTTCTCCTCTTTTTTAGTTATTGATCTCCATTTTGCCTTCGTCTCGCCACCAAAATTAATTTACGATATCGATATAGACTAACTTAACTACGATAAATACTCAAAACAAGTCAACCATTTTACATTCTTTTATTCTGAAAACTACTTCCGCCCAAATCGACGCATGGACAATACGACGTCGACAATGGACTATGCAAAAGTAAAATTATTTCCCGCGACAATCTCAACAACTATATACGATATTTCATCTTAGATCATCTGCTTTAGCTATGTACATCAGTTCAAACTCTAGATTAAATTTGCTGTACTTCAGCTAACCTTGATAGTAGAGTGTTCTGAGGGTGCTCGAAAAATGCGCTAAACGAAGAGCTGTTTTGTTCTAGACGTCACAACAAGGAAAGTTCCAGCAGAGTTTGTTACTAAATATGCATCTTGATGGCAATAACTTTTTGACTCATCATTCTAATTTTTTTTCATTTTTACCCTTTCAAGAAAGAGTTGTGTACCTGTATTGAGTGTTATTATATGCTTATTATTCGACAAGGAGACATGATAGAGAAGGGACAATTTTTGTTGCCCATAATACATTTCAACTCTGCTGTTACCTTTTGCTAGTGCCAGTACCAAGTCAGGTTAATTTGACTTCCTATCGTTTTTACATTTTTCTTTTTGCCTTTCATATGTGTTTTTTCTGGTGCAAATTATGATTGTAATTTTCTACCTGTGGCTGTTTTCTGTAATACTTTGTTTCCAAAACATGCAAAATGTTGATACAAATATGTAGGGCAAATGTTTTTTTTAAAACATTCAACATATCAATAGACTAAATTGGTTAGTCTCAACAGATTTGAAATAACCTAGCTGTTATAAGAGTTATTGACTTGGGTTTGTACTGAAAATTCAAGTTTAAAATTGCCTATCTGTTTATTGGTTATTGGCCTATATTTGTTATTCACTTGTAAGTTTATATTTTTGCTCCCTGATTAATCTCTATAACAGCTTTCTGCTTTTTTTGGTGTTGATATACAAGTTTGAGATTGGCCCTCTGATACAATTCCCTATAAGTTCTTGGTCTGGATTGCTTATTAACTTAGAAGTTTGAAATTATTGTTTTTGTTATGGATCTATATCAGTTATGGTACTTAATTTGTTAATAAATTACTACAGTAGTATCTAACACGGTTTTCCTGATGGTTACAGAAATATTATTAGAAAATTTCCTATCTCAAGACACACATAAAGATCAAACTCGATGGTAAAAGTCGTTTCGGAATGACAATATATTCACCAGTTGGGATTAAAAATCTTTAAAACAAAATAGCACAATGATAAAATATGCAAAGTAGGCACAAAATACACAAAGTTAACAGACATCATTCCAAGTATAACCCATGAAAATGTGAGCGCTGATTTCCAAAGGGTCCTTGTATGAGAATAAGCAAAAAAAGTAAACATATATATTTAATTGGTTCTGATTAGCATGCCATACTTTTTAATTGTTCAAAAATTGTTAGACTTATCTAAAACAACGTATTTTAAGGAAATAGTTCAAGTAACTTTTTAAAAGTCAAGATTTTAATAGCATTTACTGAGTTTGGAAGCGCATTCCAGTCTGTAATAGCAGTAGAAGAGAAGTATGTTGAGTCTACTCCTTTGATAATAGGAATAACAAAACTGAAGAAACTTGGTCTAGTGTAATATATGTGTTGTTCACTTAAGTTATAAGAATGCTGATTTAAGAAGTCTGGGCATTTGTTATTAAGAATCTTATGTGCGTGTCCGAATCGCAGTTGTTTTACTTTTTCTTCAACATTTTAAAAAAAAGCCCAAGCTTGCCAACCGCGGTTAACCAACACTAGATCTTGGACCCATGTTGATAATAAAACGCACTGTTTATTTTAATTCAAAAGCGTAATACACTTCCCTATACATCTATCTCAAAACTCGTAACATTGTTATTCAAATTTGTTAAGCATGTTGCTGTGCCTTTTTGCAAAACATCAATAAAGGAGAAATTTCCTAACCTAACCCTTTTCCTAACAATTACCTTACCCATTATCACTTTATCTTAATCTTCGCATATTTCGTTTAACTTTTCTGAAGCATAAGACTATCTATACGAATAAAAAAGTATATAAATTACTGACAGCTTTAAGGCGATTTCCTATGGAAATTGAAAAGATTCATTCGATAGGGTTTTCTTTTATTTAGTGTTTGACTTGCTCAGAGATTTCACGCAATTTTAAAAAGGGCTCAACTGTT
>MJUU01015029.1:103304-113884 GCA_002080025.1 Modiolus philippinarum | reverse complement strand
TCAGAATTTTGTTTTTTACCAAACACTTGTCAGAATATAAGATAATATGCCAAAATTAAAAAAATATGTGTCTTTGACATTTTCAGAAAAATTACCAAAGTTGGAACCGGAACCAAAATTCCAAAGGCTTATTGCAAATATATAGACTATATGCAAAATTTTGCATAAAGATTTGATATCTAAATCCAAAAATGTAGGAGGAGTTTGCGTCACATGCCACATGTGTCTAATCCACATCTTTGGGTCTTTGTTTAAATTGACATCATGGGGCCTCTTGTTTGCACCAAGACCAATATCGAAAATCCGAAAGCTTATTGCGCATCTGCAGACTATATGCAACAATTCTACAACAAAATTAAATCCCTAAATCCATAAATGTAGGAGGAGTTTGAGTCACAAGAAAAGTGACGGACGGACGGACGGACAGACGGAGGGTATAACATTATCCCCGAACTTTCTTCGAAAGTGCGGGGATAAATATTTCTTAAAAAGTTGATTAACTTGTAAGAAAACCAACATAAACTCACAATAATCAAAATACATGATATAAATAACAAAAGATCCTGTAAATTTTGTTTCTGCATATGGCCATTTCAACAACTTATGTCTCTCCACAAATCAAATCAAAACATTTAGAAATTCAAAAATCTGAGAGAACAAATAACCCAAGATCTAAATAAGCAAAAGACAGAGCTATAAAAGAGGGAGATACTACTAAATAGTTTTAAGTCAATTTTTAAAAAAAAAAAAAAAATTGATATTGAAAGGTTTCAAATAAATCGGGTTTCGTTTGGAATTATGCATTTAATTTTTTTATTAATTTATTTAATTAATTTTTTTTTTTTGAAATTGTGAATAGCCTATGTTTGGGTTCTAGTGCTGCTGATGAGGAATTAATTTCCAAAATGGCCATATAGCTCAATAAAATAATTGCAATTGGAGTTAACAAATGTGTTATCGTCTCATGTTCATTTACTCCATGTTTTCGTAAATTTTTCAATACAGGAGTTTGTTTTTTAATGCAGTGTGGAGTTGGAAAAACAATTCCCCGTGTTTGTGATGTATGCTCATTATTTTTCTTAGATTTGATGTACTGTACATGAGATTATACCTCGTGTTTACACTTTTTTTATAACTTTTATCTAAATTTATGCAAATTTTACAAACTAAGGTTTAACTTTCTCCATCGTAGTTTTGTCCTTAGCTCTATTTGATTTTACTGATTAATCGGATTTCGTTTGGTTTTATGCAAATGTGATTTTGTTTGAAATTGTGGGTTTCCTATGTTTGCGTTCCAATGCTGTTGGTGAGGAATTAATTTCCGAAATGGCCATACAGCTCAATAATATTATTGCAGTTTTAGTTAACATATGTGATATGGTCTCATGTTCATTTACTCCATACCCTTTCGTAAAATATTCAGTACCAAAGTAGGCGGACTATTGGGTTGGTAAAATGATGAGAACTTACCTGATGTTAATATTAATTGATAATTTGTTGATAAAACAACGGCAGTAGAATACCGAAGGAACAAAGCACAAGATTATACAAATCAAAGTCCAGAGACAAGGCAAAAGCAAGAACACAAGAAGACGGAGCCCAAAGACACTACATGCCCAAAAACACACGAACATTACATATACAACACAAGAAACTAAAGCACTAACAGTGAGAACTTTCAAAAAACAAGAGTGACATCAGGTGCTCCGGAAGGGTAAGCATGTCCTGCTCTGTATACAGCACCCGCCACACTGTCAGTGGGTCAATCCAGGGTAAAGTCAAAACCGGTAATGTCAAATCCGGGAAGACGTGAATCTATTTGAAAATGTCAGTTTTCATTTGTGACACTGACATTTCATATCTATCTATGATGTCGTGGTGACGGCCATAGAATTTCTGAAGGGACGAAAGTAACAACGGCAGTTTTTGTGACAGTGCTTTTGCTCTTTTTTAAATTGACTTTTAAGTCCAGTTAAAGTCAGGTTACTAGTGGTCAATCTGTGTCCTTTATATTGTGTATTTCCTTCTACTTCTTTTACGTCTGACTCAAATGTTGATAAATCGAATCAAAATTGTTTGTACCCTTCTTATAACTTTCTAAATTCGCAAGACATATATCTAATGCAACCTATAAAGATAACACCAATGCATTGTTAATTCTTGTGTAGAAATGAATATGTAGCTGATCAGCAAAATATTGTTTTACAGAAACTGACACCTTGATGTATTGTCTAAAATTGGCATACTATGAACAAACTGTTTCATTTTTATTTAACATATAAATGTTATCTACTCCATTTGATATCCCTTCATTTTCCATGTACAATACTGTCATCCTTGTTTATTTTGTGTGGAGTAAGGTGATGATATATGTGATTTTTATGCAATGTTTTCATAATATTTATCTTCTTATTGATTCTGAACATGTTGATATCAGTTTTAATTTGTATATTTCACCGACAATGCCATGGTCAAATGTAGCCAAGTTTGATTCCAATTGTCCTAGTGGTGTCAGAGGAGAAAATCTTTAAAGGAGATATTAAAAGACATGAAAAGATGCAAAGTGATGGCAAAAGCAAACTAAGTTTATAAGCTTTGCTGTGACTGCATCCAAATAAAATTTTTGAACACTAAACAGAGTTTCGAAACTATAGCAATCCATAAATCATTAAGAAGGTATGTAGTAAAAATAAAAGACTTCGTTGCCATAAACTTAAGCGAACCCTTGGCTTTGGCATCCCGTGATGATCTTATGTGTAGATATGTCATAAGGAGATCAAGTGTTCTATACAAAGCTTAAAGAGCTTCATAAAATGATTGCCATGTGACTGTATTAAATATGATTTAGAAGATCTTGGACTTTATGAACCTGTTGTTCTGTAGTTGGTTGTGTAAAGTAATGATGTCATCCACTCTTGGTATTTTCTAAGTTGTGGTACAGTACTTGCTGCATGATATGTGCAAAGTCCAAGTCTGTAAGCCATACAGATATAGTTTCTCCTCTAACACCTTTGTCCACCCCTGTCATTACGGATGCCCCGTCAGATCCGAAGCCCTTTATTTTTCTAAATGGTCCGGAACGTTTGCTTCAGTAACAAGAACTTCAGTAAGCCCTGCCCCTGATCCATTTTCACAATCAATTTCCCTGAGAAACAGTCTCGATCAGTTTAGCGGCGAGCACTCCTTGGCCCATCTTCCTAAATTGCGTTTTGTCTTATTGTTTCTTTCTCAAGATTGTGGTCTTGGAGTTAGTAGTGTACGTGTATTAGGTTTTATGTGTATGTTTATTATACCATAGGAAAATGGGGTAGAGAAAATAAAGGTTTAACCCTACCGCTAGCTCTTGCTTGTGCCGGTGCCAAGTCCGGCTACACCGAGTTCCTATCGTTGTTAACGTTTGTCATTTGACTTTCCTTGTGCAGTTCCCTAGTAGATTGTGGCATGCAATTGTAATTTTCGGACATTGTAAGTGTTTTCTGTTATCTTTGCTATATAAATTACATAATATTTGTCGACAAACTATTGCTGCTAACTATACTATTTGTCGATTGCAGGCATCCTTAAAATCTCTGAAATCTGAGACTCTTTTTTTTCACTGCTGATAAATTTGATGAAACCTTCAGGGAACCCTATCTCATGATGACACAGTCCACCTTCTATTTTTAGTTGAGATCTTACCAATTTTAGGGGTTTCCCATAGCCAAGGGCATTTCCAGTTATTTGCTATAATTGGGTACTTGTATGCCATAAATCCTCCTTAACCAATGAGTAGAATTTGCTGAAACATTCAGAGAATTCTAGTCATATGATGCCATGGTGCACCTTCTATTTTAAATCTTGATCTGAGCAATTTATGGGGTTCCAATATCCATACACGGGTTTAAGCAATGCATTTGTCATAAGGGGATACTGGTTTGCCCCCCCCCCCAACCAGTTATTGGAGTTAATAAAAATTTTAGAGAACCATTATCACATCATGCCATAGTGCACCTTTTTATCAGATTTTGATCTGATCATTTTTGGGTCTTCACATGGCCAAATATGAACTTTACCATTCTTTGTTTTGAGGATGGTATGATACTTTCAGAGATCCTTTAATTTAATGAAGCCATAATTCACCTTAAGCTTTAGATTTTGATTTGAACAATTTTAGGGGTTTCCTTTAGCCATACATTGACTTTGCCATTATTTGTGATAAGGGGTACCGGTACATTTTCTTTAACTCCACCTAAACAAATGAAAAGAATTAGATGAAACTTTTCACATAGTGCCAAAGTGCACCTTCTTTTTTAGATTTCGATTGATCCGTTTTTTTGGGTTTCCCATGGCAAAACATAAACTTCGTCATACATTATCCGAATGGTGTCAGGGTATGCTATCTGCAACCTCTCCGAAACTAACGGATCGATTTCATAAATCTATTACAGAATCTTTTACTCATGATGACTTAGTGCACCTCCTGCTTTACATTTTGATTTTACAATTTTCGGGGTTTCACATATCAAAACATGGACTTCGATTTTCATGTTTCCCATGTGGGCCGGGGTATCATTTAGCTGAGCTATGGTCACATTATTTTTAGTTTCAAATGCTGACAATTCCTTCTGTGTATATATTCTGAGATATTTATGTCACTTTTATATTATTTGTTTACAATACTTTATGATAAAGTGTTTTTGTAACAACGGCAGTAGAATACCGAAGGGACAAAGGAGTGAAATCTACAAAAATCGAAGTCCAAAGGCATGGCAAAAACGAGAACACAGAAAACAATTACGTTAGACACAAAACAATGACATAAGACAGATACAAAGCACAGAAATAGAAATCACAACATTTAAAACAAAGCACTCACAGTTTGAACTCCAGTGAAATTGAGAGTGACATCAGGTGCTCCGGAAGGGTAAGCATGTCCTGCTGTGTTAACAGCACCCCTCACACTTTGAGTGGGTCAATCCAGGAAAATGTCAAAGTCGGTAGTCAAATCCGGGAAGACGTGAATTTAGCTGAAAATTTCCACTTTCATTAGGGATACTGACACGTCATATCTTTCGATGATGTTATGGTGACTGCCATAGAACTTCTTGAGGGATGAAATTGACATAGGTTGAACAAATCTCTGACTAAGCAGCTTTTGGGACAGTGTTTTTGCTCTGTTCAAAAAATCACTGTACAAACTACACGCTCGACAGTAACGAATCAACTGGGAAATGTACACTCCACAGGCTGGAGAGGTAGGTATATTGCTGCTAAGAAAGGGAAAGTTCACAATTGTGAAATTAAAATCATCACGCTTATCATACAGCTTAGACTTCAAACGTCGATCTTCGTCAATATACAATAACAGATCTAGGTACGAAGCTGAAGTAGGTGTTTCAGTTGTTTCTTTAATTTCAAGCTCATTGGGATAGATCTGATGTAAATACTCCTTAAATTTAGGATTATTAAGAGAAAGTACATCATCTATGTAGCGGAAGCTGAAATTAAAGGACTAGGCTAAATATTTTTGTTCTCTTTGAATAAGCCCTTGTAAAAACTTGGCCTCGTACGAGTAAAGGAAAAGGTAATCTAAAAGCGGCGCACAGTTAGTTCCCATAGGAATCCCTATTGTCTTTTGGAAAACACGACCTCCGAATTCGAAAAAAATATCGTCAATCAAAAATTCTAACATTTTGATTACGTCAGTCTCGGTGTACTTCTTGTTTGAATCAGTGTGGTTCTTAACAAAATATGTCTTATCTTTCCCTATAACTAAATAGGTGTATCTGCGTTCTCCATTTTTAGTGCAGAAACATTGATGTATTAAATCTGCAATTACTGTTTTAAGTTTATTGTGTGGCAAGGTTGTATAAAGAGTAGAAAAGTCAGAGGTTTAAATGATATGGCAATGGGTAAGACTGGTTTAGGATAGCTGTTCAAGGAGATCTTTTGAATTTTTAAGAATCCATATTTGATTCACACCGCTTGTGGAGTAAGCTTTATTACAGTAATTTTTCAGGCCATCTCTGACTGTGGTCAACAAAGTAGTGAGGAACTGTGAAAGAGGTTTAGTGCCAAATGATGCTAAAACTGAATTGTGATTTTTACAATCTCATCCCTCGATATTGTAGTATGGAGTATAAGTAGGGCTTCCAGATGAACTGTCCATCCCCTTCACAAAGCAGTCGAGATTGTGTTTCTTACACACAAACAGTATGTTGTTAAAAGCCTTGTCTGCAGGGACAATGACGTAATTTCCATGGAGGTTGGACAAAGTTCTTACTACAAGGGGATCTTCAAATATACTGGGATTTCTGGATTTCATTGCTGTTTTTAAGCGCCGGGTGCGATTTACAATTAATGTCTTTATGGACCTGGTCCAGTCGGACAATGTCTCAACGTCCTCTTTCTCTTTCTGTGCCCACTTCCTAGCATAGTCTTCAACTGCATTCATCAAAATCTTGAAATTGTATTTCCAGTTGATGTGCTGGGGCTCATGGAATTTTGGACCTTTTGAGAAGATATCTCTTAGTTTGAGGTTGTCTACGATATCCAGGTCACCATTTATAACGTGTCCAGCCGGACTATAATTGAATGGGGAAGAGGAGGTGGTTTGGCTTTAAAGTCATCAATTTGGAAGTCACGCAATACCCGTTTGTAATTGCAATTGCTTTAATATAGGAATATGAGATCAGTGGGACTGATTGATCATTAAAATAAGGAGGAATATATAATGTGACTGTTTTGCTGTGTAGAATGTTAGTAGATTTATAGCGTCCAAGCCTTTATTGGCGAATTGAATTTTGATAAATGTTCGGTTATCAGGTTGTTATCAGGTTTGTAAATGACACCCATTAGTTGTTTTCACAAGGTATTTATTTTGGTCAATGTTTTTTTCGCAAATGTCAATATTCATATTTCAGATCGTCAAAAAATTATAAATACTCATTATATGAATGTAAATAATTTATGTATGTTGTATTGCTTATACCTCCTGGCCATGCATTTAAGTGAATTTTCTACATTTGAGAAAAAGGACGTAATTCATATTGCGGAGGGTTTTATATTGTTCTTGATTTTTGCATTTAATTCTATCATAAAACATCTGAGAGACAAAATCAATGATAGTAAAAGCAATTATTTGAGATATGCTTTGAAACGTTTGAAATATACAAAAAAGTAGATTTTGAATATTTGACCTTAGATTCTAAACATTTGCATCATATTCCACGTTTCACCAAAGCGTCATATTATTTCCCTCAATATTAATGGTGAATAAGGGATATTGAGTAAATGCACATGAGACAAAGTCTCTATAAATACATGGTAAAAAACAAGCAAAGGAACAACGCTTTTATTGTTGTTCTTCATCTTGAAGTCACCATGAGGCCTTCAACAATGAGCTTTGCTCATACCTCATAGTAAGTTCAAGACGGCTCCTAGCACCGGTTTAAGCGGAATTCTTTGCTAATTGTCGAGCAACGCTACATCCATGTCTTTCTTGGTCATGGGTGCGGGATTGTCAACAAACATCAATTAAACTGGCAAAGTGCTCTTACAATCACTGTCATCATTTGCCCGACAAAAGCACTAGTGTCTTAAGCTAGTGGACAACTACAACATATAGACAAACACAGGGCACTCATCAAGTCGAATGTAAGAAAACTTGGCGTTATAAAATAGTGAGATGTGGGCACTTAAAACAGGTGGTCTGGATTACATTTCTACGAAAGCCGAGAAGGGACATCGTTTTGAGGAATTCAGAATTCTGAATACGGAATTCAGAATTCGGAATCCAGAATTTAGAATGCAGAATTCAGGAATTTCTTGTCTATTTCCCGCCTTTTCTAAGGTATTGTCCAATTAAACATTTAATCACGTTTTTATGACACTGAAGGGAAAATTACTGGGGAAGATCATTAAGTATTTCGTTAGATTGATAGATTGATATGCAATAAAAGTGAGCACACAGGAAATAAAGTTATGGGGTACTATGGGGATAATTGTTATAATTCTGAAATAAATAATGTATTTTCCACGTATAATGTGTATTATAGATATCGAAGTTGAATTTATGTACGTATAATGTGTAATTATATATCGAAGTTGTATTTTCACAAAGCAAATAATTGTCTATTTCCACTTGAAAATAGCCCCCCCCCCCTCTCCTTCATGCAACAGTTCCTAATGAAAATATTAATATTCACATGTTTTGTATGGGCATTAAAATATTGACTAAATATAACAAAAAAGTTAGATATTTTGCAAGGGATGTTTATTTTAAAGAAAGTTAACATATCAGTTAATTATATATTCTTCACTATTGCTGTAGACAAATTGTAACGGTGATTTAATGCAAATATCAAGCTGCATGTATCTGCATGCGTCGATTGGTATTTTACTCGTACGTAGTAAAATTATCTTATGTTGTCATTTTACATAATAATAATAAACTTTAATGTGTTCAGGGTCCTGATCTCTCAAAGACGCACGTCTTTGGATTACAATTATCATTGTCATATTTTTCTACTGGAATATATAGAAATATATTTTTTACGTGTTAAATTGATCCAGCATTCTTAACTTCATTTTGGAACGTAAGGGTTTTTTTTGGTCGCGCCATGGTATTCCTGAAAATTTTCGTTATTGAGTTTCCGATTTTCAGAGAGTCGCGCAAACGTAATGAACCATGGATGATAATTTAACTTATTAAGGGGTTTTTGTAACAATAAAGAAAAAAAAATAAATATAGAAACACTGTCCAGTTCTAGGAACTTTTCTGCAAAAGGAAGAACACAATTGTGAAATGGGGAATTATATTATGTCAAAAATATATGTTATATTTAATATAATCCAATGATTCTAACTATACAAATCCTCGACTAATCATGCTAGTGGTCTAAGAAATAGAAGAGAATTACAAAAATGTCTCTGACTATGCCCTTAAGACCTTAACTTGAATAATTATGCATTTCGAATTAAAAAAATAACGGCTTCTTTTTTACATAGACAACAAAGACTATTTGTTTATATTTTGTTTCCTGAAATAAAACACAAAAAGAGAAATAAATGTAGACTGAACAGGGATATATTCTATATTTCGGCTGCCAAAACTGGCATAGAGTAGCTTGTTTTCAAGGAATAGGGTGAAAAGTTCATAAATTTGACAAAATTTGGGATCTACATGTATGATGTCCATTAAAAAGAAACTTTTTTTTTCATTCTGTTAAAGTATTTCATATGATTATAACAAATACAAAGTACATGTATTAAACAGGAAAGATTAGGGGAGGGATTTTAGGGTGATCAATGAAAAGTCCTTTTCTTGGGTATAGATTCGTCAAACTGCGTGATACGTTTAAGTGGTTCTGTAAGTGAAAGCCAAAAGTGACCAAGCGTTAAATAGTACAAATAATTTTAAAAATGAACAAGCGTGGTAACATGGAAAGGGGACCTCTTCAAAATCCCCATTGAACTACACACAGAATTGGAACAAAATGTGCAAGGCATGAGTAATTTATTTGATGAGGTGAACAAACAATGCACTGAAAACAGCTGAAGCGTTGATGAACTGGAAAAAGAAAATGTTTGTCTTGGTACTCAAATGAGATCACTGCAAGAGGAACTAAAATCATTTAGAATAGAACGAGACGAAATGAAAGAAATAACACTGGACCTTAGATGTCATTCTATGAAATACAACCTGATATTCACTGGTTTGGTTGAATCACCATGAGAAAATACAGAGCAAAAGTTGCGAGAATTTCTAAGATGTGAACTTGACATTGATTATCATGTTGAACTCGCAAATGTGCATCGTTTTGTTACTCGTCAGAATGTTAAACTTCTTAAAGGAAAGCCTTACGGAATAAATCCGCAATTTCCGGTTGAGATTGAGAACCGCAGGAAATCCTTACACCCGGTGATGAAAGAGGCGAAAAGAAATGGACGTATGGTGAAAATGGTACGAGATAAACTTTTCATTGATAACAGGGAATATGCATTAGATGATAGGGGAGATGACAGAGTGCACAGGGAACAGTCGGCACCACGAGAACGACTCCCTGAACGAGCGATGCAAAACACGATGAAAAACACGAACTACCCGGACGCCGTAACTTCTACTCCCATGGAGTCTCATCGTACACATGGACAGGCATTGAAGCCTTATCGTATGGGGTCAACACCGGAGAAAACCTACTAGGGTCGTCGTGGAGGTCAAAGATTACTCGGTCGATGCCTCTGCTGGTGGACTGTTAGTCCCCGAGGGTATTCACCAGCCTAGTAGTCAGTACTTCTGTGCTGACCCGAAAGCCGATTCTATTAGAAACCTTGCAATATCTAAATTTTTGTAAATTTTGTTGAAAACTAAGGGGTATCTTCCTCATGCAAAGCTCTGTCCTTAGTGGATTTTGGCTTTACATTTAGATCATATTGGTTATTTGTTCTCTATCTGTTTTTAAACATGTTTGAATTTATGGTCTTCCAATTGTTTGGATTTTATCTGCACTGAAGAGTCATAAGTTGTCGAAATGCGCATATGCAGAAAAAAAAATTCACAGTAACTTAGGTATTTAGTTATTTGTTCTAACTGGGTCGAT
>MJUU01015029.1:60740-98028 GCA_002080025.1 Modiolus philippinarum | reverse complement strand
TCATGATTTTTTTCTCAATGAAATCGACTCTTATATGCTACTACAAAAATGTATTATTGCCATGTACACACATAACCTTATTGGCGGAAAGAAAACGAACGTTTTGTGTTGGTTTCTGGGATTCACTGAAGCGTTTAATTAATTTTAGCAGTATTTTAAGGTTGGTCCTGACAGATGTATTTTTATTTTTATTGGTAAACTGAAAATTCTTGTCCTGAAAAATACTCATATTCTGAGTGTGTTAAATTAAATTCATATTCTGATGGTGTTAAATTAATTGCAATCAGCAGTATATTCAAGATGAACAAAATTCAACATCAAATGGAAATTAAAGTTCTCAATCACATGTGTTCCAGGCTGCGGGGTACAACCCCTCCAAAACTGGATGTCCGTGGTTGTGCGGGATGAATAAATACACAACCCATCTTTCGAATGGGATGTAAACTCAGGTCCACGTGTTGGAAGAAATGCCACGCTTCCTCACGTTAAAGAGCTCTTTTTTGAGTGGTCCCTAGGTGATTGGCTACAAGGCTAAATTCCCCGCCCCTTTCGATTTCACCCTTCTTTTCCAGTGGCAGTCAGAATTTCCCATCCCATGACCCTTTCCATACCCCAAAGTGATTATTTATTAACAAACTTGTTCTCGTCTTGATATAGCTGAAATATGGCTAAGTAGACGTTAAACAATATTCAATCAATCAAATACATGTATCTCGTATAGTGTGTGTGACAGGTATAAAACAACGAATTAAATATTCCTCTTAATAGGGATTTTCGAGTTTTTAACCCTTATTATTGTTTGTAACTAAGAATGCTCTTCTATGTCCTTACATTTATGCATGTTAATGGTTGTAGAACAGACGCCTTTCACGAAATGCTGGCAAAACCATAAACTAAAACGAACAAAGTGTTCTTAGTGTCTTGTCTGTTTTCCACTTAGTTTACTTTATGTCTGAAGGAGTCTAGGATGGTTTTTATTTCTATTAACTTGATCTTTATTTAGGGGCCGACTCCGACCTGCTGTTGGGTGTGGGGTTTCCTCACCGTTGATTGAAGATCTTATGGGGGTTTTGAGTTGTTATTACTCCCCTTTGGGTCGTTGTCTCTCTGACAAATTCCCCGTTTCCCTTCCTTTTTCTATTAGTGTAATATGTGATAACCTCGGTCGTGTGTATATTCATTTGATGCCCGTCTGCCACCCCTTCCGACGGTATCCAACAAATTGCAATGATCTTCTGACACATGTAATAAAATGCAAGGACACCGAAAATAACATGAATTTATCAGAATGAAAATTAAAAGAAATAGAAAATAAAATATTATCTTTGATTGGTTATAGTTTATATAATCAGAAATGGTGCTTAGGGTGGAAGGTTTCACGTGTACTTTGCCTTAGAGATATTTGGAATGTTTGTTTCAGTCTTTCAATACTAAACAGCTAAAGCAAATGTTGAAAAAAAATATTTTCCGTTCATCTGGCAGCCATTTTGTCTCGCCACTAAGAGATATAGAAAGCACATTCCACACGCGATTTTTGTAAACGTTGATGTTTAACTACACCAAGTGGTTAACAGTAACGGATTCTGAATTCTGCATTCCGTAATCCGAATTCTGAATTCCGTATTCTGAATTCCGAATTCCTCAAAACGATGTCCCTTCTCGGCTTTCGTATGTGACTCTGATTACAGAAAATTTTACTCCTACCCAAACAAATTTTTTCTGAAATTTTTGTTTTTTAGTCTATGTTCGCATAAGAAATAACAAGAACATACAAAATGTGTGTTGTATATGACAATGTTGCATGAATTAAATCATGCTTTGGTATTTTAACACCCATTGGTCGACTAAAACTCAATATTTCTCCCCAGATTGATGAAAGATGGGAATTTTTATCATTTCAGATTTGTCCATAGTTAACTGTTAAATCGCAATATGTATCAAATCTAAAGAATTTATCTGCAGATATGCCAATTAATTGTTCTAAGCGATACATTAGATGTCTTGAAACATTATTAAGAAAAGCAAGGGGTGTTGAATGTGACTCTAAATACCAAAAATCTTACCCCTACCCCAACACATTTCCCCCCAAATTGTCAATTTTTTTTTGTCTATATTGGGATAAAAATAACCACCACACGCAAATTCTGCGTTGCATATAACAAAGTTGCATGAATGCTATCATAATTTGGTATTTCAAATCCCAGTTGTCAGCTAAAACTCAATATTTTGTCCAAAATTGATGAAAAATGGAAATTTTTAGCATTTCAGATTTGTGCAAATCCATTTAAATCAGTATGTGGCAAATCTGGAGGATTTATCTGCAGATATGCCAATTTATTGTCTTAACCGATACATATGTTATTTAAAAAACACTGTTCAGAAAAATAAGGAGTGCTCAATTTGGCTCTAAATACTGAAAATCTTACCCCTACCCCAACAAAATTAAACTTAAAAATCTCCAAAATATGACCGCCTGTACATATAGATAAACAAAGCAGACTAATGTTTTACTTTCTTTGCAAAAGATGCATTTGATACATCATAATACGTAATTTTGACACCAAGATATGGGTAAAATTGAATATTTTGGACGATTATCGTGAAAACGGGAATTTTCAGTTTCTTAGAATTTTCTGAAATTCAAAGTTAAATCGCTGAATAACTGCCCATAAACCGGGCGCATGATCTTATTTTTGATATATGGGAGGTTCTGTGTGTTTTAGTGTTTGAAAATGATATGTCATTGGAAGTTTATACAATGTTTAAGCTTTTCAAGCTGAATAAAATGAAATAAATTTTGTTGAATATGTGTGGTAAGGGGTAATATGTTTGTAATTTATGAGACTGTAGTTAGTCTAAAAGGCTTAAAAGCAGACTTTCTAATTGCTTAGATATGATGAAACGATATTTAATCAACATTTTCAAGTTATATATCAATTTCATGAAGTAATTGCATCTCAAAGTCAAAGCAGCAGAAATTCTGAAAATCGGAAAATTCCCATTTCTCATACAATTTCAGACAGAGGAGTCGAAAAGAGACCTTTTGAAAAGTTTTAATGTACTTAAATGATCTTCTGCATGTCATCTTTAGTGAAATACAAACCAGAATTCCCATTAAACATTTTCTTTTTATCATTTAGAGCCTGAATATTTCAACTTTTCTCTAAATTTGTAGGGGGAGGGGTGCTAATTTTTACATTTATGAACCTATAATACTTTTGAAACTAAAATTTTTGCATACAATTTGTTGCTAACATATCATAAATTATTATTGCATCGGCAATTATTAAATATACATTCAGATTTTTACGACCCTTAAGTCAAAAAGTGGAAAATGTGAAAAATCTAAAATTCCGAAAAATTCCATTTTTCAAAAATTTTATACCGAAAATCAAAATTTTATGGACTTTAATGATTTTATTTTCCAACATTGTATCACAACTGATAAGTAAGCTATAAAAACTAGATCAAATCACGATGGTTGTTTATCTGAAAGGAATTGACAGCCTAAAATCGAGATTTTCGCAATTTTTTGTAGGGATAGGGGTAGATTTTTTGTATCTCCTGATCATAAAATGGGCGTAAAGTACCCAAACTTGTGTTCAGTGTTTCCAGCCCACGGACTAATGCTAATTTCCACCAGTTTAGAAATCTTTTTGTATTTCTTATTTCTGTATTTCTTATTATATCTGTGTTCAAAAGAACTTCAACCTCCTGAATTTTACTTAAACGATAATTTTCAATCCTTTTGCCATCGTTCTCATCGTGAGGTGGATTGTGTTGTGTGTCCATTTTGAAGGACACTGAAGGAATAATTAAAGTTTAAAAATACATTTTTATGATTAAAGTTGCTGGATCTTCTCCTCCCCTCATTTAAAAAAAAGTCATTTGAAATATTATTTCATCTATTGTACTAAAGAATTTTCTTCTCTAATCTTTTCATCTTTCTTTTTTTTTCTTATGAAATGGAGACAAAGGTAATTAGATGAGGACGAGAGGGTACAAAAAATAATGTTTGCAATTCGAATTGTCATTCTTATATTAATGACCATTCATTTCGGTATTTAGTCATTCTCACATATGCAGATGCGGAAGGGACCTAGCCGATCTAATACCAGTTACTTTAATACAAATGAAACCATATTTTTATTTATCTGGAATATTGACAGGTCCGATATACGGAAAACTTAATTTTAAATATGTCGATAACAACGGCAGTAGAATACCGAAGAAACAAAGGAGTGAAATTTACAAAAAATCGAAGTCCAAAGACACGGTCAAAACGAGAACACAGAAAACAATGACGTTAGACACAGAAAACAAAGACGTTAGACAGATACAAAGCGCAGAAATAGAAATTACAACATTCAAAACAAAGGCACTAACAGTGTGAACTCCAGTTAAACTGAGAGTGACATTAGGTGCTCCGGAAGGGTAAGCATGTCCAGCTCTGGTAACAGCACCCGTCACACTGTGAGTGATTCAATCCGGGAAAATGTCAAAGTCGGTAGTCAAATCCGGGAAGACGTGAATCTAGCAGAAAATGTCCACTATCTTTGGAATATATACTGACACGTCATATCTTTCAATGATGTTGTGGTGACGGCCATAGAATTTCTTGAGGAATGAAATTAACATAGGGTGAACAAATCCCTGACTAAACAGCTTTTGGGACAGTATAAACATTGAGATCGATTCAGTACTAAGAGGAAAATATAAACGTAATTTTCACTACTCTTTCTATTCTTAACAATGGTCATTCTTATTATTAACTGATGACTGCTTGCCGCATGTAAATGGATGACGTGGTCATTGCCACGTCGAGGGGTTATACCACACCCCTTTCTACTTGTCATATTTTTGTTGCTTTTTGTTACAATTATTTTACATGGACGAATGAAAGAAATCAAATTCAATATAATTGGTTAAAAATGTAAAGGGTCTTTGAAATCCTCTCCTGAGTACTCAACATTTCAATATAGAGTGATTTACATTGAATTTCAAAAAAAATATTACCAAGAAAACCTGTCAATGGTATAAATGCACATAAAAAGATTGATAAAAATGGATTTGCACTAATTGAGCATAATTCTACAAAGTATAAAACAACCTTGTCTGTTTAATAGAGGAATGTAGCATGTGAAAACATTCAAAAGTAAACAGACAAAATAATAAGGATGTAAAATAGTAAGAGATTTTCAACAGCCAAATAATGCGTGAAATTCAAAAAGGCAAAAAGGGGTCAGCTAAATTTAACTCCTTAATAATTAGTGAAGCCGATTTCACATTTGGTGGATCAGAAGAGTGCCAGCTTGCTTGTTTTGGTATGTATGAGACCACAGTTTCATGTTTCTGAAAAGTTCTCACCCTTTATGACTTTTCATTATATATTATAGTTTAATTCTAAACACTTCAACGTGGTGATGTACTTAGTAAATGTATATTTTGCTTTACCGTTTTATTATTAATATATAGCGTTTGTTCCCATTTGTTTTTATTTTCGGGGATTTAATTGGGGAAAATGTACCACGTAAAGCTGTTCAGACTGAAAGTGGTATTTAAAAGATATATTGTTTTACTGGACTCGCCTAATCTTCCGAAATAAGTAGAAAATCTATAGTTGTTACGTGAACGACAGTATTTATACAGCAGATGTTATCTATAAATTTGCACAAATTCTTATGCTTGGTGGTCGTCATTGAAATATACATATTTACATTTAGGAATCCGTTTGAGGGATTAAATACATCTGTTTATTTTTCAATTGTTTAAGAAAGCATACATTAAAATTTGCATTTGATCATAAATTACATACTAAGAACAATCTGTGTATCATTTTATACCGGCTACAAAATGGAAACAAGGGTAAGTTTGTTTTGTATCAAAATAATCATATAATTTGTATGTTACAATGAAATGTTAGTATCTTACATATTCAGGATATACGCCTTCGTTTTGCTTGAATAAATTTATCTGCCCATATTATAAAAACTGTCCAATACCAAAACAAAAAACAAAAAAAAAAAAAAACAAGCGAAAGAAAAAAAAATGAAAAATCGTTATTAAGACACAAATGCATAAAAAGCAATTACAGCTTTCTGCAAGAGTTTATCACTAATGTGCAGATCTAACAATGTTGGGCTGATTTTCAGAAGTATTTATAAATAATTCATCATGCCCAGTAAAATTTCTCACTATAGTATGAAGAATTGTCACATACTTCAGACAACTATATAAAAATTATGACTTTGTGTGGCGGCATTCCTTGTCGACAGACATTGAGTTCTCTCTGCTGTACACACAGCTGATCTTCATTTCGCTCCTATACATATGTCCTGCGTTATAACCTTTGATTAAACCTACGAGGAGATACCAACCGGTTACCGAAAATACATTTTATTAAACCTAGGTAGCCGCGTTGTCTAGAGCGCTGAACGTAGTGCAGGCGATGTGGTGTTGCCAAAGATGTCACAACAGTAATGGTTCGAATCCCGGAGAGGGAACTACCAATGTGCAGATCTAACTATGCTGGGCTGATTTTTAGACGTTGAATAATTCATCAAGCCCAATATAATGTCTCACGATATTATCTATTGGACAGGTATAGTATGAAGAGTTGTCACATACTTCAGACAGCTGTACATGGTCACAGTGAAAACAAAACATTTAGAATGTCAATATGTTTTATATAGAAATTACAATCACATTCCCCTTGACCATTAATACCTTAGATCATAGATGTATTGGCCATAGATGGAACACCCATTTGACAAAATATTGTCTCGGAGAGTTCTAGTGTGCAACCTCAGCATGAGTCTGACACTCGTGTCAACCAGCATCGGCAATAAACGTGTCTGTTCATTATCTTCCGGTCGATCCTTTACAATGAAACCATAGTTTAAAGAGATGCATATTGAGGAGATTGAGTTTACAGTGCTTGTACAGTAAAACATAACCAATCACACCATTGTACCATACACCATACACCATCCACCATTACACCATACACCATGAACCATTACACCATATACCATACACCATCACACCATACACCATTACACCATATACCTTACACCATGCACCATACACCATACACCATGTACCATACACCATGCACTTTACACCATGCACCATACACTTTACACCTTACACTATACACGATGTCTAATACAATTGTATTTGCATTTCACTTTATATTTTTAGTGACCGGTGCATACAACAAATGAATTTTATCCGTTTTCTCACTGGGAATAATATTAGTCCCAGTTTTGCAGGACAAAATGAAGATTTTCAATAACAATTTGTCGAGATCTCATTTTTCAGTCTCAACTTATACTTTCCACGAAACTTGTTATTTACAATCGTGTAAATAAAAAAGCCGCCCCAGGATAAAAAAAAGGTGATACAATATTTCGTCTGCCGTATTTTATTTCACGTGTTGCTTTTTCTTGCTTTTAAGATGGTAATTTTTCCCTCATCTTATTTATTAAGTATTCCTTCTATCGAGCGTACATTAGGGGTTATCATCGTACAGCGTCCATTACCTTTTTCGTACTCCAAACACGATCTTATTGCACGTGCAATGTACATTGTACACAAGAATTTCGATATTTCTTCTGTCAAACAGAATCTATTTCTATATCCCTATTGTTGCATATTTTCAGTAAATGTTTCAATTTGAGTACTAGATAGCATTTACATCATTTCCCATACTATCCAAATGCGAACTGTTGCATATTTTCCGTAAATTTATACTCAATTTAAACACTAGATGGCATTTACACCATATGGCATACTATCGATATCCCTTTTGTTGCATATTTTCAGTAAATTTGTACCAAATTTGAGTATTAAATGGCATTTACACCATATCGCATACTATCAATATCCCTAATGTTGGATGTGTTCAGAATATTTGCACCAATTTTGAGTACTAGATGGCATTTACACTATATCGGTACTATCGATATCCCTATTGTTGCATGTTTTCAGTATATTTGTATAAAATTTGAGTACAAGTTGGCATTTACATGATATCGCATAATATCGATATCCCTATTGTTGCAAATTTTTAGTATATTTGCATCAAACTTGAGTACTAGATGGCATTTACACAATATTGCATACTATGTATATCCCTATTTCTGCATGTTTTCAGTAAATTTATGCCAAATTTGAGTATTAAATGGCATATACACCATATCGTATACTATCGATATCCCTATTGTTGCGTCTTTTCAGTATATTTGTACCAAATTTGAGTACTAGATGACATGTACATCATATCGCATACTATCTATATCCCTATTGTTGCATTTTTTCAGTAAATTTGTACCAAATTTGAGAAATAGATGATATTCACACCATATCGCATGCTTTTGATATCCCTATTGTTGCATGTTTTCAGTATATTTGTACCAAATTTGAGTATTATATGGCATTTACTTCATATCGCATACTATCGATATCCCTATTGTTGCATATTTTCAGTAAAGTTTTACCAAATTTGAGTACTAGATGACATTTACATCATATTGCATACTATCTAAATCCCTATTGTTGCATATTTTCAGTAGATTTGTACCAAATTTGAGTAGTAAATGGCATTTACACCATATCGCATACTATCGATATCCCTATTGTTGCATATTTTCAGTAAATTTGTACCAAATTTGAGTAGTAAATGGCATTTAAACCATATCGCATACTATCGATATCCCTATTGTTGCATGTTTTCAGTATATTTGTACCAAATTTGAGTACTAGATGGCATTTACACAATATCGCATACTATGTATATCCCTATTTCTGCATGTTTTCAGTAAATTTATGCCAAATTTGAGTATTAGATGGCATATACACCATATCCCATACTATCGATATCCCTATTGTTGCATGTTTTCAGTGTATTTGTATGAAATTTGAGTACTAGAAGACATGTACATCACATCGCATAATATCTATATCCCTATTGTTGCATGTTTTCAGTAAATTTGTTCCAAATGAGTACTAGATGACATTTACATTATATCGCATACTATTTATATCCCTATTGTTGCATATTTTCAGTAAATTTGTACCAAATTTGATTACTAGATGACATTTACACAATATCGCATACTATCGATATCCCTATTGTTGCGTGTTTTCAGTATATTTGTACCAAATTTGAGTACTAAATGGCATTTACACAATATCGCATACCTTCAATACATTTTGTATCCCAATTGTTGCATAATTTCAGTAAATTTGTACCAAATTTGAGTACTAGATGGCATTAACACCATATCACATACTATTGATATCCCTATTGTTGCATATTTTCAGTAAATTTGTACGAAATTTGAGTACTAGATGACATTTACAGCATATTGCATACTATCGATTTTCCTGTTGTTGCATATTTTCAGTAAATTTGTACCAAATTTGAGTACTTGATGGTATTTACATCATATCGCATACTATCGATATCACTTTTGTTGCATGTTTTCAGTATATTTGCACCAAATTTGAGTACTAGATGGCATTTACACCATATTGCATACTATCGATATCCCTATTGTTGCATATTTTCAGTAAATTTTTACTAAATTTGAGTACTAGATGGCATTTACACCATATCACATACTATCGATATTCCTATTGTTGCATATTTTCAGTAAATTTGTACCAAATTTGAGTACTAGATGGCATATACATCATATCGCATACTATCGATATCCCTATTGTTGCAAATTTTTAGTATATTTGCATCAAATGTGAGTACTAGATGGCATTTACACCATATCACATACTATCAATATCCCTATTGTTGCATATTTTCAGTAAATTTGTACCAAATTTGAGTACTAGATGGCATTTACATCATATCGCATAATATCGATATCCCTATTGTTTTATATTCTCAGTATATTTGCATCAAATTTGAGTACTAGATGGTATTTACATAATTTGGCATATTATATCTATATCCCTATTGTTGCATGTTTTCAATATACTTGCACCAAATTTGAGTACTAGATGGCATTTACACCATATCGCATACTATCAATACCCCTATTGTTGCATATTTTCAGAAAATTTGTGCCAAATTTAAGTTATAGATGGCATTTATACCATATCGCATACTATCAATATCCCTATTGTTGCATGTTTTCAGTATATTTGTACCAAATTTGAGTACTATATGGCATTTACTTCATATCACATACTATCAATATCCCTATTGTTGCATATTTTCAGTAAATCTGTACCAAATTTGAGTATTACATAGCATTTACACCATATTGCAAACTATCCATATCCATATTGTTGCATATTTTCAGTAAATTTGTACCAAATTTGAGTACTAGATGGAATGTACATCCTATCGCATACTATCGATATCCCTATTGTTGCATGTTTTCAGTATATTTGCACCAAATTTGAGTACTGGATAGCATTTACTTCATATCGCATACTCTCAATATCCCTATTGTTGCATATTTTCGGTTAATTTGTACCAAATTTGAGTACTAAATGGCATTTACACCATATCGCATACTATCTAACTCCCTATTGTTGCATATTTTCAGTAAATATGTACCAAATTTGAGCACTAGATGGCATATACATCATATTCATACTATGTATATCCCTATTGTTGCATGTTTTCAGTATATTTGCACCAAATCTGAGTACTATATGGCATTTAAACCATATAGCATGCTATCAATATCCCTTTTGTTGCATATTTTCAGTAAATTTGTGCCAAATTTAAGTATTAGATGGCATTTACACCATATTGCATACTATCGATATCCCTATTGTTGCTTGTTTTCAGTATATTTGTACCAAATTTGAGTACTATATGGCATTTACTTCATATCGCATACTATCGATATCCCTATTGTTGCATATTTTCAGTAAATTTGTACCAAATTTGAGTATTAGATGGCATTTACACTATATTACATACTATCAATATCCCTGTTGTTGCATGTTTTCAGTATATTTGCACCAACTTTGAGTACTGGATGGCATTTACACCATATTGCATACTTTTGATAGCCTTATTGTTGAATCTTTTTAGGAAATTTGTACCAAATTAGAGTCACAGCAGCTAGCTAGATAGCATTGTGACAAAATGCGTGCCAAATTTGAGGTTTAGTTGACATTTATAGCAAATCATACTAAATATGAGAGTTTGTTAGTATATAAATTTCTTGCGTGTTTCAGGGAACATTATACAAAATCAAAATATCCTTTAGCGTACTGTGAGTATTAGGACATTAATATGTCATAATATTTTCTGGTAAGTTTTCGGGATTTTAAAATTGTTGAAAAATATTTTTGAAAAATATATAAGTTTTTTGCAAAATTTATTGAAAATATGTGTCATGAACAATGGCGATCTTCAAGAACATAATTTCCATCGGCTTTCGGCGGAAAATTCATAAATACGTTAAACTACAAATTCAAAAAGAATATGTTTTTGCGGTTTTATATACGCATCTTCGGTTTTATTTAAAAAAATAAAAAAAGATAAGCGCTTTTGTCACTACATGTTTTTGGAGTTTTTTGTTGTTTTTTTTTCCTAGAAATTATTATTTATATTATTTATGGTTGTAGAAAATAGCCACCTGCTGGCGTATAAACAGCACGATTAATTTTCTTTATCATTGCTTTATAAGGTTAACATATTTTTTAAAATGTATTAATATCAATTAAAATTAACTTCGATTGCGTCAGTCCCGAGTCGGCATTCAGTTCATTGTCTCTCGTTCACCAGTTCACATCGTTGCGCTCGATCGTGTATGGTGTATGGTCCACAGTTACCGAGTACGGAGTATGGGTTATGGTGTATGGTTCATAGTGTATGGTGTATGGTTCATAGTGTATACCATTACACCATACACCATGAACCATTGAACCATACACCATGCACCATTGAACCATACACCATTACACCATACACCATACACCATAAAATGGTTATGTTTTAGCCTACAAGTACTGTAGCATGATGATTTTTTTGAAATTATTAAAAAAAAAAATTCTTTCATAAACTAATTACTGTGTTTTTCGCATGCCTGCTGATGATATAATTACTTATCATAATATAAATTGTGAATATGAATGGTTTCATTCATCTTGAAGGCATCATCTTGAATGCGATGAAAATGTTTTGTGATAATTGTAGGGAGCAAAGCAAGGTATTAGTTTCGATCGTTTTTTTTTGTTTTTGTTTTTTTTTTTTTTTGTTTGCAAATATGCATGATCGTATACGTACAATCAGTCGACATTGAGTTGTACAGAACCGATTGTAGGTCCAGCTTTTTTCGAGAAGCACTCGAAACTTTCATAAAATGTAATATCTATGTCGTAAACATAAGTAAGCCATGAACGATCTCGTTTCTGTACAACACACAAGCCAGGCCATGATCTTAAACACATATGTAAATGACACATTATATAGAGAGATGAAATCACAGTGGTGAACACTTGTAAACAAATGTACAAAATATGCACAGCCAATTCTTCATGATATTATTTATAGCGATCAGAATGGTTGCATTAGATCAAGATACATAAGTTTCAATATTCGTCAAATACAAGATATTATTGATTATGCTGATAAATTAATGTTGAGGGGGCTATTTTGTTTCTAGATTTTTCAAAAGCATTTGATTCATTGGGGTGGGACTTTATGTATGAATCTCTGATAAAATTTGGATTTCAAAATCCAATTATAAAATGAATACAAACTCTATATACTGATATAAAAGGTTATATTCCAAATAATGGATGGATATCTTACCCGTTCACCATCAGACGTGGGATCCGACAAGGGTGCCCCGTCAGTTGCATAACCTTCATTATAGCAGCTGAAATACTAGCTTGTAGAATTAGACAAGAAATTGATATTAAGGGGGATACAGATTAAATTAGATGGTAAATCTCATAGTTTGAAAGTTAGTCAGTTGGCAGATGATACCACTTTTTTGTTAGAACAAATACTGAAATTATCAAAGCTTTGAATTTAATTGAAACGTTTGGATCTCTGTCTGGGTTAAAGCTAAATCGTAATAAAACTGAAGGGATGTGGATTGGGAAATTGAAACATTGTAGGGAAAAGTTTGGAGATATGTATTGGTCGATTGGTCCGATTAAATGTTTTTGGATTTACTTTGGTCATAATAAGCAGGAATGTAATAGACTTAACTTTGAAAAAAAAAATTTCCTCAAATCTGAAAAATTGTTGCATGATTGGTCTAAAAGAAACTTAACAATGTTGGGGAGAATAACAGTAGTAAAATCTCTTGTTTTACCCAAAATAACTTATGCTGCTTCTGTGACAGTACTTGATAATAATTATTTATCAAAGTTTAAAATGTTGATATATAAATTTATTTGGAATAAAAAGCAGGAAAAGGTGAAAAGGACAGTGCTATGTTCTGAGTTTGAAAAAGGAGGCATGAAAATGATTGATATAGACAGTTATATTGCTGCTATACATGTAAACTGGGTAAAAAAACTGATAAACACAAATGACGATTCTTCGAATTGGAAAATAATACCTAGTTTTTATTTTAACAATTTTGGACTACATTTTATCTTATTTATTATGAACCTCGATAATGTAAATTTAATACATAGAATTAAAGACATACTATCAGACTTTTATTTACAAATAGTGAAAACTTGGATAAAAATAAATAATTAAAACATATCAGAACCAAACGAATTTAGAGGTGTGAGACAACAGGTTCTCTGGGGAAATAAATATATTGAATTCCGGGGTAAATCTTTAATATATAGTAGATGGATTAAAGATAATATTATATTTGTAAATGATTTATTAGATGAAGAAGGGAACATTTCCCAAGTACACATAATGAACAAACTCTCTTCCCTTTTAAACTGGTTTTCAGAATATACAGAACTGATGAAATCAATACCAAGTAAATGGCTAACCATAATTAGAGGGCATGACTCAGTAAAAACAAAAGTGAAAACAAATTTAAGTGTCTTTTTGGTTATTAATGTGAAATAAAAATGTAAATTGGAAGACTTATCATCAATAGAAATTTACAATGTGATTAAATCAAAAACATATGAAAAACCCATTAGCTTTTCAAAGTGACAAACCCAATTGCGGTTGGAAAATTTGCACTTCAAAGTAAAACACACTTTGCATTTTATATTTTCTAGTCTTCAAGAAAATAAATATAAAGTTTTTCGCTGGAAATTGTTACATTATATTTTGCCATGTAAGCAGCTACTGGCAGTTTGGAAAATAACCGATTCACCTAATTGTACTATATATGAAACGAGTTAGAAAATTATGAGCATTACTTTATTACTTGTAAATACTTCAAAACAATTTGGGAAAATATTGAATATTTGTTGAAAACACACAAAATTGGAATGCTGTAAAAAACCTTAATTATCTAGTGTTCGGATATAAAATCGACGATAGAAGTTATTTTGATGGAGTAAACTTATTTCTTACTATTATTATGTATGTAATCTACAAAAGCTATTACCTATCAGAAGGTAAAACGAAGGAAAAAAACAACGGCAGTAGAATACCGAAGGAACAAAGCACAAGATTACACAAATCAAAGTCCAGAGACAAGGCAAAAGCAAGAACACCAAAAGACGGAAGACAAAAGACACCACATGCCCACAAAACACACGAACATTACATATACAACACAAAAAACTAAAGCACTAACAGGGTAAACTCTCAATAAACAAGAGTGACATCAGATGCCCCGGAAGGGTAAGCATGTCCTGGTCTGTACACAGCACCCGGCACACGGTCAGTGAAGCATGTGTATTGAAAGATCTGTTAGGTTACTGATTGGTCATTGTCATTTTCTAACCCTAAACAAAACAAATTGAGAGCCATGGTACATGTAACTTCTCTAACCCTCAAACAGTACCAAGGTGAAATTAGTGTTTTTGTCCTGTTTCGAAATGAATTTATTTGAGATATGTTCAATTCTGTCCAAATAGAAACATTTTGAGAGATAACTTTTTACAGAACGTTGTTAACGCATTAAAAAAGTAATAGAATGTATATAATTGGCACGGTACCTACCATCTGCAACATTTCTGGTTTCACTTTGTCTTTTGTATATCTCAAATATCTAAAGTATGTGAAAATTGTCATCTCTGTGTCTGTGTTTTCGTGTTAATCGAATTAAATCCTTTGTGAATAAAATTGAATAAAATACACACACGACAATTTGGAAGATTTCCTTTGAATATACGTTCCAAAAAATAATATTGTTCTATAAATAGATTCTGTACATTTAAATAGTACTCGTCATCTGTATCCCCTGCTACGGAATGCACGACTAACAGAACAGGGCAGAACCTTGACGGGATCGGTGTACTTCAAGGGGATCTGTTAACAACATGGAAGTCAATAAAATTTTGTTATTAACTTGAAAAAAATTTAAAAAAAATATGCACAGACGAACGCACTGGCAAAATCTTTAGATTAATTAAGATTCATTACTATGATAACCTTGCAACAAAGTTAGATATTTTGGTTAACAACGGCTAAAATATCCCTCATGATTTTCTTTCATTTAATAAACCAATTTAGCTTATAATCAAATTCAACTACAGAAGCGTATGATGCGACATGAAGAGAACCCGATAAAATTGACTACACTGTTATTGTCTTTTAATGTCTTTTGTTGTCCAATGTTGTTCCCTCGGTTAATTATACCCTCAAAAGGATATTAATTGGCAGAATTTAGTCATAATGGTTTCATGATTAGGAAATATCTGGAACTTGCATAAAATTCAGGTAAAAGAAATCTACCTTTGACAAATTAACATCGTCCCTCCTCGATAACTTTGTTTCCAGATGTTGATATTAACGAAAAAAGATGATTATATATTCAGAAAAAATTACTTTATTACTTTGTTTCAACCAATCTTTAGGTACATACTATCAAGTCTCTCTTAATTAAACTTACATAACCTTTCTTTTATTAACGAGATAAGAATTACTTAATCTTTTTGATTCTGACGGAAACTAACATCAGACATCAGAGGATGCGAATAACAGCTTGATTTCCTAGATAGAACGAAGGACATAGCATGGGGTACCACGGGGATATGGCCGATAAGAACTTAACTTTCTTAATTATCTTATTGGTAATTTGTTCTCTATCAGCTTTTACAGGTATTTTTGTTTATGGATTGCTACATGTTTTGATTGATCTGCTCTGAAGACATACAGTTGGGTGCAGACAAAACCTCTTGTCCAAGTTAAATTAGAATTGTTTCTAAGTTAACTTTAAGTTAGCTTAGAACAGTCATAAAACATATTCGTGAAACGGTAATAAATTATGACTGCTCTAAGTTAACGTAGAGTAGTTCTAAAAGCGTTCATAATTGGTTCTTCGTGGAACTGTTCTAAAAGCTGTCATTGTTCTAAACGTTGTCATGAGAATGGAAATAGTTCTAAAGGTGGTACGAGGGTCTAAAATCTGTCAGATAGCATTTTCTGGTATTTTCCTGATTTACCCTTTGTTATTAGAGCATACAAAAAATATAATAAAAATTGGGGGGTCACCGACCATATTAGAATGAAAAACGTCATGTTAAAATCTGCTATTTTGGTTGAAATAATAGGGAAAATTAGCGAATTGTAACAAAAATTTCATTTATTATAGTTACATCAGATAGGATTTTTTCAAATTTGGTAAAATATTAGCTTATATACTGTCCTTCAATTTCCATGATTATTCCGTATTGAATTCACAAATTATCATTTCCCTTATATGATAGCCGTGGTATACGAGGAAGTTTTAGTGTTCCACGCATCAAGAATACAAAAATTGTCCCTTTTGTCATTAGTTTTAGTTGGGGGATGCTAGACCGTATCTGTTAACGTGTTTGGGGCATTTTCAGCTCGGCGTAAATGTTTTTCGTAAAATAAATCACTGGTTTACCGTTTTTGAACCATTTGGTTATGTTTACTGTTAAAGGGAAATAAAAAGCACTATTTTCCCTTAATCATAAAAAAGTGTTACTAGTGTTGTAGATTGTTATCAAAGATTTAAAATAAGATTATAAACTTCCTGTAATTTGACTCAAAACAGATGGCAAAATAGTCATTTTCTGCAGTTGATATCACTGCAATCATAAAACTTAATGTAATTTGATAAAAAAAAAAAAAACAAAAACAAAAACAAAAAAACAAAAAAAGAAAAAAAAACATATGGCAAAAGGGACATTTTCTGCAATCGACATAACATCCATGCCCGCAATCAATCGAGTTACTGTAATTTGACTAACACGACATTGCGTTCTCGTGGCCACGAGTTAGTATGTCGTGGAAATGAGATAGTATCTTGTGGCCATGACATAGCTATCTTGTGCCACGACTCAGTATGTCGTGGCCACAAGATAGAAAAAACTCACATGCCCCTCTATGCTTCCATACTTTTTATACAAATGATATATATTTCAATATATTTCCTTGTGATTAATAATGCCAGTCATGCTGAACTGACACGCCCATTAACCAATGATCATCGTCATTTAAAAGGACTCACGGTGCTATTCACTGGTCGGTTGATAGTCTTTGTGCTATTCAATGGGTGAAAGCACTTTTCTGAAAAATGAACAGAAATATACATTTAATGACTATGAATTTTACATAAAAAATTATCGGAAAGGTATAATAAAATAAATTTTCAAATATTTGTTTTTACTTTTGTTTTAGACAGAACGTTTGATATCTAAATTGCGTTACTCATAAACTACATATTACCAAGGGCATTTCTTATCCCCTTTTTTAACTGGAAAGTTGTTAAGGAAAGAAAACTTAGGCGTAAATTACATTCCTTGTACAAGCGTATTAGTGAAAATTGACAGTATATTCTACACTAATTCTTTAAATAGGATTCAATGACCTGCAGATTTTACATGTAAAATATATAACTAGCCCCCCAAATGATACTTGTGATGTCTATTGAAATACATAAATATTCTTAAACAAACCCTTTTTGGAAGTTATGAATAAGTTTGATATTTCGATTGAAGTTAAAATTAATACCTAAATAGTCGATTTGAAATCCTTGGTTGTCTATGTAAATTGGTTTTTATAAGTCCGATCTACATGAAAAGCCGAAATTTTTAAGGGCAGAGCTTAGTTTAATTTATTTAATTTATATATGTATCAGGTAGATATTCCAATTTCCATAATTAAGATATTGCACGTTTCAATAAACCTTTGTCACCTACAGATTAGCAATCAAATGGCATTAACAATTCAAAAGACCGGAATAAGAAAGTAAAAAACTGAAATATCATCATAAAAATACCTAAAATCATATAACATTCCGACAGGGCAAACGTACATGTTAACATACAAAAAAGAGGATCCCTAAAACGTAACTGGAGTAAGAGATAGTAAAGGGGTAGTGTTTGGGGATGAAATTAGAATATGGTCCTTTTTCGAAGGTTTGGTTAGGGTAATGGGTTAGTGTTACATGTAGTTTAGGAATAGTGTTCACATTTACCATAGTACTGTAGGTTTAGGTTGGGATTTAGATATTGGTTATAGTTATTGTTGGGGATATGGTTCAAGTAAGGTTACGGATAGGATAACTCTTACCTAGACATTGTACCGCAAAGTATAATTGCAGATAGGGGTAGGTTAGGGTTAGTATTCTACTGTTACTTACAGGAACAAATATTTTACAGTGTAGATTTAATTGCATTTGCCAAAGAACTAAGGCCTTGGTTTATGTTTAAGGTCGGTGTGTCGACCTGTCGGCTTACTAACCTGTCTCCCTGTCTACCAATCGGTATGTCGACTTGTCTTCTTGTTGGCGTGTCGACCTGTATGCCTATCCACACGATATCCTGTAAGGTTCGCTGTTTTGCTTCAATATTAACTCCGCTGTTTTGCTTCAATATTATGCCTATTGAAATGACTGCCTGTCGGTGTGTCGACCTGTCTGTCTGTCGACCTGTCATCGTGTGGACCCGTCTGTCTGTCACTGTGTCGATCTGTCTGCCTGTCGACCTGTTCATGTATGGACATGTCTGTCTTTATGTCTTTATTTCTGTCGGTCGACCTTTTGGCCTTTCTACGTGATATTATTTTTTAAATTGTATGTCTGTTGTATATCTTCGTAATGTGACCAGTCTATCTACATCATATCATTTATTTTTAATTTTAAGTTTTTAGTCTTTCTGCCTGTCGACCTATCTGCCTATCCACACGATATCCTAAGGTCTGACGTTTTACTTCATCATGTCTGTGTATCGACATGTCGGAGTTTTATCGACATGTCGGCGTCTTGACCTGTCTGGCTGTCGAAGTGTTTGCTTGTGGACCTGTCGGCCTATCTGCGTGAATTTTTTTTTTTCAAATTGTATGTCTTTGATATATCTTCAGCATGTCGACCTGTCTGCATGCCCACCTGTCTAACTTTCTACATAACATTTATTTTAAAGTTTTGTGTTTGTTGTATTTCCTTATCAAGTGTGCCTGTCAATCCCTCTGTCCGTCTACCTGTCGGATTGTTATTCTGTTAGGCTGTCAACATAATAATTTGTATGCATATTGTGTTATACTATAAAACCTAGACGTTTGCCTTGTCTGTCTTTTTAATTTAAGATACCACAAATAATTATGGAAATGTAGCATATCAACACACGCATAGAACATCTAAAGAATGAAAAGCGTACGAATAAGGAAGTTTTAGCCGGAACTCATCATACTTATTTCAATCTTGAGGTGGTATTTCTCCTGTAGTGCGGGAATGTTTTATCAGCAGACTAAGCTTCATGAGTAATGTAATAAAAGGATAACAGGACACACCTACAATTTCTGAAAATTATAATTAAATGCCACAATCTGCCAAGGAGTTGCACAGGAAAAACACGTATAAAACAAAAGGCAAATGTGGACAACGATAGGAACTTGGGATAACCCGACTTGGAACCGGTGTCGTATGAGATTTTAAAGTCTATGAGAACTGCAAGTTCCGGTTCCGGTTTTGGTCATGTACTTGTAGATTCCATACGGGAGGTTTATGAGATTTTAAAGTATGCGATGCGATGTACGACCGGAAAATTTTAAAATATATTTTCTCATGTTTCTATATATAATTCAACGTTCGTAAAGGATTTTACTAATATAATATTTATTTAACTGATAAAAATATTAACATGTGTTCAATATGTCTCTGATGCAAATTAATAAATTGTTCGTACGGGTAGTTTTTAATAAATTAAAGTTTCTATCTAGTTTTTACTAAATTATACATTTTTATATGTTTTTTTATTCTCTTCCTGAAATCCTGTGACTTCATCTTGCAATATTTTGTGGTTATTAATGTTTAGAGAGCCTAAATGGTCACATTTTATGACCCAGCCTGACCACAGATAGCCATAAATTGTCATATATTATTACTTGTAACCATTTCTCCAGCCATGAAATCTGCAAGCACCAGGTCATAATGACATTTTATGACCCAGCCTGACCACAGATAGCCATAATTGATCATAATTATTAATCGCAACTATTTCCACAGCCATGAAATCTGCAAGCATAAGGTCATGATGACATTTTTCGAACCAACCTGACCACAGATAGCCATAATTGATCATGATTATTAATCGCAACCGTTTCTACAGCCATGAAATCTGCAAGCATAAGGTTAGCATGACATTTTAAGGCCAAGCTTGACAATAGATAGCCATAACTGATCAGAATTATTAATCGCAACTATTTCCACAGCCATGAAAATATGCAAGCATAAGGTCGAAAAGACATTTTATAACTCAACCTTACCACATATGGTCATAATTGATTATCATTATTAATCGCAAATATTTCCACAGCCATGAAATCTGCAAGCATAAGGTCAGAATGACATTTAATGACCCAACCTGACCACAGATAACCATAATTGATCAAACTTTTTAATTGCAACTATTTCCACAGCAATATAATCTGCAAGCATAAAGTCATGATGACATTTTATGACCCAACCTGACCACAGATAGCCATAATTGATCATAATTATTACTGGCAACTATTTCAACAGCCATGAAATCTGCAAGCATAAGGTCATGATAACATTTTATGAACCAACCTGACCACAGATAGCCATAATTGATCATGATTATTAATCGCAACTATTTCCACATCCATGAAATCTGCAAGCATAAGGTTAGCCTGACATTTTTAGACCAAACTTGACCATAGATAGCGATAATTGATCAAAATTATTAATCGCAACTATTTCCACAGCCATGAAATCTGCAAGCATAAAGTCAGAATGACATTTTATGACCCAGCCTGACCACAGATAGCCATAATTGATTATCATTTTAATCGCAACTATTGACACAGCCATGAAATCTGCAAGCATAAGGTAAGAATGACATTTTATGACCCAACCTGACCACTGATAGCCATAATTGATCAAAATTATTAATCGCAACTATTTCCACAGCCATGAAATCTGCAAGCATGAGGTCAGAATGACATTTTATTACACAACCTGACCACAGATAGCCATAATTGATCATAATTTTTAATTACAACTATTTCTACAGCCATGAAATCTGCAAGCATAGGTCAGAATGACATTTTATGACCTAACCTGACCACAGATAGCCATAATTGATCAAAATTTTTAATTAAAACTATTTCCACAGCCATGAAATCTCCAAGCATAAGGTTAGCATAACATTTTATGAACCAACCTGACCACAGATAGCCATAATTGATCATAATTATTACTCGCAACTATTTCCACATCCAATCAAATCTGCAAGCATAAGGTCAGATTGACATTTTATGACCCAACCTGACCACAGATAGCCATAATTGATCATAATTATTACTGGCAACTATTTCCACATCCATGAAATCTGCAAGCATAAGGTCAGATTGACATTTTATGACCCAACCTGACCACAGATAGCCATAATTGATCATATTTATTACTCGCAACTATTTCCACATGCATGAAATCTGCAAGCATAAGGTCAGAATGGCATTGTATGACCCAACCTGACCACATATAGCAATAATCGATCAAAATTTTAATTACAACTATTTCCACAGCCATGAAATCTGCAAGCATAAGGTTAGCATGACATTTTATGACCCAACCTGACCACAGATAGCCATAATTGATCATAATTATTACTTGCAACTATTTCCACATCCATGAAATCTGCAAGCATAAGGTCAGAAGGACATTTTATGACCCAACCTGGCCACAGATAGCCATAATTGATCACAATTTTTAATTACAACTATTTCCACAGCCATGAAATCTGCAAGCATAAGGTTAGCATGACATTGTAAGACCAAACTTGACCAAAGATAGCCATAATTGATTATCATTACTAATCGCAACTATTTTCACAGCCATGAAATCTGCAAGCATAAGGTCAGAATGACATTTTATGACCCAACCTGACCACAAATTGCCATAAATGATCAAAATTTTTAATCGCAACTATTTCCACAGCCATGAACTTTGCAAGCAAGTTGGAATGACATTTTATGACCCAACCTGACCACAATTATAATTATTTATTCAGCTATTTAAGGTCAGAATCACATCTTATGATCCAACCAACTAACAAATTATGTATTTAGCAAAGTATGGTCAGAATTATTCAGCAAAATTTCACCATTGTTATGAAATTTGAACAAAGTAAACTAATTCATGTAAACATTGAGGGTCATTATTTTTCATCGCAACTATTAACACATCCAAGAATTTTGATACATATTTAATTATTTGTTTTCCACAGCCATGATTTGTTAGTTATTATTATCAAATTATTTTTCTGCCTATCAGGAGGGGACTTTGAACTTGTTGAATGTTTCTTTCCTGGTGTTCTTATATAATTATATGTCTCTGTTTTAAGCAATGCAAACATTTTCTTCTTTTTTTTGGGATTCACCAATATTTTTTTCTATCATTTTTCCTTCAAGTTGTTTTCCCGGAATTTCCCCTCAAAATTAATAATCACGCTCCTCGCAGAATTTGGAACTTTTAGTCTCAGCGTCACGTTGATTAAAAAGACTCAATTGAAGGATGCTTCAAGCAGACATATATTCATTAGTATCTATAGAAAGTTCTATGAGCCTTGTTAGTTGACTTTTGTGCATTTGAAATCACGACTGACAACAGTGCTGTACTTTCACTTTAATATAGTACAATCAGTTGTCGATACATACGTATTTTAATCTGAAAGAAAAAGTAAGACCAACAGTGGTTTTTGTTGTTAAGAAAATAAAATGTTTCGCAAAAAATTGTGAGATATTACAGCGGTTTCCCGCACATTTCGCCATTCCGGAACTTGTAATTCTCATGCCGGAAGTTCACATGGCAAAAACTGGAACCGGAAATTGCAGTTTTCATAGACTTTAAAATCTCATACGATACCGGCACTAACAAAAGCCAGTGGTAGGGCCATCAGTTCAAACGTGAACATTGTACGACCAATTTGTATTACGCTTTGTCCCAATCTTTTTGTTCAAGATGATGGTTTACTGCTTTTGACTGGCAACGGATGACAGTGATTGTAAGAGCTCTTTGCAAAATAATAACTATATATTTGTCGACGATACCACGTCTAGGGACTAAAGATGACAGGCATGTGACATTGTTAGACAATTAGCAATGAATTCCGCTTAAGCCCTTGCAAGGTGTCGTCTTGAACTTATTACGAAGTATGCGCAAAGAGCAAAGATCATTGATAAAGACTTTATAGTGACATCAAGATGAAGACCTACAATAGAAGCATTATTTTATTGCTTGGTTTTACCATGTATTTGTACAGACTTTGTCTCATGTTCATTTACTCCATATCCCTTCATTGTTAATTTATGAATAAAAAAATCGGATATATTTGCTATAATTTCAATATAAAGTTGTCCATACAGAGAACAATCGATGTATAACATCATGAATCTCAAAATATATATCTTCAAACAACTATCGAAAAAGAAGGCTGGAGGGAAGTTATGTGAAACCAACAGCGAAATAATGTATATTCCCTTATCAAACTAGAGGTTGTCGGAACGACAGCTATCCCCGCACTCCCTGTTTGACACAGAAAACAGCTGTTTTACACCCTGGGCAATTTTTTCTCAATATTTTTGAAACCAATCTATTGATAGTCGTTATTTTAAGGATAAAAGGTTGTTAGGCTGAATTCCAAAAAATAAGTGATCTTTGAGACTTTCAGCAAATTTACCAAGACTGGAATCACATATTTTTGAAATTCATTTAGTTAAAATGTGTGTCCTAAACTAAACAAACTATTTAATATGAAAAAGAAAGGAAATGGGGTAAATGTCAAGGAGACAACATCCCATATCCAGGTTAGAACGACCCCAAAAAAACGTTGTCTTTGAGACGTTCAAGAAATATACCAAAACTGGAATAAAATATTTTTGAAATCAAATTGATGAAAGTGTTTGTCCAAAATTAAAGAAGCTTTTTAATAATAAGTATGGTTGCTAGGTAGAATTCCAAAAAATAAGTGGTCTTCGAGACTTTTAGGGATTTACCAAAATTGGAATCAAATATTTAAAATCCTTTTAGTTAAAATGTTTGTCCTAAATTAAACAAATTATTTTAGTATGGTTGCTACGTATAATTCCAAAATATAGACCTGCAGGGAATTTACTGAAATTGGAATCCAATATTTTTGAAATCCAATTGAATTAAAGAAGCTATTAAATTATGGTCGCTAGGTAGAATTCCAAAAATAAGTTGTCTTTAAGAAATTTTTGTCCTTCACCAAACTTGGAGTCGCATTTTATAATTCTAATTATTCAAAATCTCATTATCTATTAAACAATTGCTAAAATACATAATTATATGTGCTCAAATTTCAAAGATATGAGTCTTTGACATTTTCAGAAAATTTATCAAAGTTGGAACCGGAATCATAATTTCGAAAGCTTATTAAAAATCTAAAGACTATATGCAACAATTCTGCATAAAGATTTTATCCCTAAATCCAAGAATGTAGGAGGAGTTTGTGTCACATTCCACATGTGTCAAATTCCACATATTTGGGCCTTTGTCAAAATCAACATCTTAGGGCCTCTTGTTTGCACCAAGATAAAGATAAGAAAAAATCCGAAAGCCAATTGCACATCTACAGACTATATGCAACAATTCTACAACCAAATTAAATCCATAAAACCATAAATGTAGAAGGACTTTGTGTCACATGCCAAATGTGTTAAAATTGACATCTTGGGGCCTCTTTTTTGCACCAAGGGCAATATAAAAAAATCCGAAAGCTTATTGCGCATCTTCAGAATATATGCAACAATTCTACAACAAAATTAAATCCCTAAATAAAAAAATGTAGGAGTTTGAGTCACAAAAAAGTGTGACGGACGGAAATAAGAGATGCAAATAAGAGGCCCCAAGATGTCGATTTGACAAAGACCATATGGCATGTGACGCAAACTCATCATACAATTTTGGATTTATGGATTTAAGTTTGGTGCAGAATTGTTGCACATAGTCTGTAGATGTGCAATAAGCTTTCAGAATTTGGATTCCGGTTCCAACTTTGGTAAATTTCCTGAAAATGTCAAAGACTGATATTTTTGGACATTTTGGCATATAATCTTACATTTTGGCAAGTATTTGGAAAAAATAAAAATTCTGAAATCTTAGAATTCGAAAATGTGATTCCATTTTTGGTAAATATCCTGAAAGTCTCAAAGACCATTATTTTTTTGGAATTCTACCTAGCAACCATACTTTTAGCATATGTTTTGATAAGGTTAATAATTTTCACCAATTGGAATTCAAAAATATTTGATTCCAATTTTGTTAAATTTCCTGAAAGTGTCAAAGAACACGTATTTTTCGAAATTCTACCTAGCAACCAAACTCTTAGGATTTGTTTCCATTAGGGCAATCATTTTCACCAATTAAATTTGAAAAATATTTGATTCCAATTTTGGAAATTTCCTGAAAGTGTCAAAGACCAGGATTTTTTTTTTGGAATTCTTCCTAGCAACCATGCTGTTAGGGTTTGTTTCCATTAGGGCAATCATTTTCACCAATTGAAGTTCAAAAATATTTGATTCCAATTTTGGTAAATTTCCTGAAATTGTCAAAGACCACTTTTTTTGGGAATTTTACACATTGAAACCATAGTTAAAAAATTTGTTAGAATTAGAAGAAACATTTCACCGATTTGATTTCCAAAATATATGATTCCAAGTTTGGTAAAATTTCTGAAAGTCTCAAAGATTACTTTTTTTTTAATTCTGCCTAACAACCATATATTCTTTAATTCCTTATGGTAAAAATAGTGACTGTCAATAGTTTAATTTCAAAAATTATACCCAGAGTCTATAGCTTTTTTCTGTGTCAAACAGGGGGTGCGGGGATCACTGTCGTTTCCGACAGTCATTACTCTTGTTTGAATCATGGATTTGTTTATTATATATATATAGTTTAGCTCACCAACCGGTTATATTAATAACAAAAGTCATTCTAAAGAAAAAGATGACTACCTTTGTTCTGACTTCCTGTTGGCAGAATTACTAATATTTAGCATGTTTCATGAGAGTTGGACCATTCTTTTGCGATCTTTTTAATCTGTAGCATATTAAAATCAAGACAATCCGTATTTCTGTACTTTCGAGTTTATTTAATAGGCACTATTCCAATCACTTTTGAAGATTTAGAAAGTCAAATACTGAATATTGTGATGCCATTTGTATTTTACGTGGCTCTCCATGTAATTTGATTGTAATGCTGTTGACGAGAGGTAACTCCTTGAAATACGTTTACAGCATAACGAAATTCACAGGTTTTTATGCAACTTCGGTATTTTTTGTATTTATAATAAAATTTAAAAAATGTGAAAAGTTTTAGTTATGCTTAAGTTTTCATAAATCAAATGAAAAGATAGGCTTCAGCTTCATTATTTTGGTGTTGATTTCTAACATAATGAGGTTTATAAAAGTAATTTTAAAAAAAGACCTCACATTGTTTTATTTTTTTTCGCTGTGATGAAATATAACGAATGCATATGTTTCTTATTTTTTCTCTATTCTATAATGTAAGTTATTTTTTACCTTCGCTTTCAAATGTGTCTTGAAAGAGAAACCTTCACGCTTTAGATCCTTGGTTATTAAGATATTAATTCTATGGTCAAACTTCTCTACTCTTACATTTAAAAGGCCAAAAATGTTATTATTCTTACTGTATGATTCCATTGAAACGGATAGACAAACCAGGGTGTTCATTATAAGGCGACTAAAATTAATTATCTTAAAATAGTCTAACAGTACCGTACTAGTATTTAATTATTCATATTAGAGTAATATATAAAATGAAGATGTGTTTATTTTTAATAACGAATTTATGAGAAACTGCAGTAGATGTACCAGTACAGTAATGCACTTGTATCACTGTAGCAGAACAGTCGCAGTCCAATTTAGCTTTCAGTTGTTATATTTTTGCTGCTAGTAATAGCTGGAAATATCCATCCAAATCAAGGACTTCCTTTTGAAAAACTTTCAGTATGTTACATATACGCAAAGAGTTTTCTATCTTTTGATAAATACTCTAGGGTTTAACTCTCTCTATCGTGGTTTTGTCATTAGCTGTATTTTTGATATAATATTTACTGATTATTCGAATTTGTTCAGTTTGTACATTATAAACATTATTTTGAAATTATGGATGTTTGGGTTCTAGTGCTGAGGAATTAATTTACGAAATGGCCATACAGCTCATTTAAATTGATTGCAGTTGGAGTAAACATGGTGTTATGGTCTCATGTTCATTTACTCCATATCCTTTCGAAAAAAAACCCAAAGTTAATGATGATAAGATTGTTGAAAATGAATCTTTATCATCCTTTCCTATGGTTATATTTGCTAGCAGACCAATAAAGGGCCATGACTTCTTTATAAGGGTATTTAGATATTCTTCAAAATTTCCAGGTGGATAGATCATGACATGCTGAACACTTTTGCAATTTAAAGTTGACCTTTATCTATCAAAGTTTTTCTAATAACAATACTTAAATTTTGAAAATTTTGCAAAAAAAAAGAGAATAACTCGAAGACGGATACATTTACTTGGATTTTCTTCAAAAATTGCAGGGCGGGTAGATTTTGTCATGCTGGTAATTTTTTTCCTGTCAGATGTTCGATATCTGTAAGAGTTTTGAGTTATTTTCAAAAGAAATAATTTAACTTAAACAATTACCCTTGTGTTTTATTTTTAGTAACAGCGGTAATGTTGTTCATTCTACGGACTAATCAAACATTATTTTTTAAACTGTGTACCCTGGTGATGATTCAGACCAAGTTTGGTTACAATTGGCTGGGTAGTTTTAAAAGAGAAAAAAAATGAAATTGTTGACGGACAGACGACAGAAGACGGACGCAAAGTGATGACAAAAGGTCACATGGCATTTAAGGCCAGATGAGTTCAAAACTGAAGTTCAGCATTCGTATAACCGAATCTTCACGTTTTTCGTAAAGTCTTAAATGCAAACATTCAAAGTTTTCATGGTATAGAAATTCTTTCTAAAAATGTTTTGTCAAATTCATTTCTTTTTCTAGATGGTGGTCATAGAGTAAGTAATTTACCTGTATTGGGTTTTATTCGTATTTTTTTTTAAATTAATAGGAAGCGAAGCTTCCATATATATTAGAAACGTACTTTTGGCTATCATCATCATCATCATCATCATCATCATCATGTCTATGAATCTGAAAATCCCCTGCGCCGGAAGTTACTTTACGAGTCTTTCCATTAGACACTCGGAACTCGATTTAATAGAAAAATCCCTACGGAGCATCCGAGGTATGCCGAGTTGCTTGAAAGGAGTCGGATACGGAGAGGGCTTGATTTATTCGAGTTTTCATGTCAACGGATAACGTGTACCAATTTAGGCTAGACCAGAAATAGGGTCTGTTAGTCTCGTCATGTGACTCACGAGAATCAACGATAAACAGGCAATTTGAAAACATTTCCCGCCAAAAAATGACGTCTGAGGATTATGACGTTCAAGTTTTTGTTTGAAACGTCATATATCTTGGTTTAAAATGTAACTTCCGGGTACAATTTTTGATCCCGGAAGTTCTAAGATTATATGAGACTTACAGGCCCTATATAGGCAGAATCTATCAATATGCACGTTTGCAAAATACATCATCGTCATCAGCTTGTGTCAAGCTGTGACGTCTTTGAAATTGAATTCGACGTCATTTTCATCTTCACAAATATTGCAACGTCACAATGTAAGAAATAACGTTTTGCCTCGACAATTGGGATTTTAGGGGCACAATTAAATTAATAGATCTTCTGATCCTGACGAAGCATGGAAAATGCAACCACATTCACTTCTATAGTGTATCCCATCCTCATGACCAACTCAATCCACAGTACCTGTTATTTTCTCTAATTGCAAGGATTATTTCAATTTATCATTCCTCTCCTTCTTTTCGAAGTTATAAAGGGAAAAACAGATAGAAAATATTTCTTTTAAGGGTAATGTTTTCCCATAAATTATATATACATTTCCAATTATGTAAATTGACAATGATGGCCGAATGTCCTTTCAAGTGGAAAATAAAAATTAATTCTATGATTCCTCCAGCAAACATAATTTGAATGTGGAAATACATAGCATATACTGGTGCAATCAGAAAAATCGCCCCAAGTTGATCAAACATGAGTTTGTCTTTTACAGGACAACATAATTTTTTATGAAGAGATCTTTCAATAGACATTGTGTACTCTGTGACAAAAATTCTAGTTCCTAAGACTTCGTTTTAGTGCGACGAAAGGTAAAAAATATATAAAGCAAAGAAAAACAAAGTTTACTTTTTTTAATATTTTGTTCTACCAGCTGACTTTCCCGTGAAAATCCTGTGACTTTTTCAGCCTTAGAAATACAATGTAAATAAAATGTATATATGAAACAAGAAATTATCACGGGTTAGCTTTTAGCTGTTTACAAGGAGATTCGAACCGACAACCTCGGCAATAAGTTTATCTCACAAAGCAAAAAGTAAGGGGATTTTCAAGACCAATGAAATTTCACAGGATCTTTACGGCTCGGGTTTTCATGACCTGTATTCCAGTAGTGTTAGGCCTAACAATTGATTATCATCAGCTTGACAGTACCGCATCACCGTCTACGGATAGATTAAAAGACGGCATGTATAAAAGCAAGAGTAGTTCTTTGTTCTTAATTTTGCTTTTCTAGCCCAAGTATGCAGGGCTAAATAGAAATTTTTGCCATGATCTAATTGTTATCACAAAACACACTTATCGATTTCTATGCTCGTTATCACACTAAATAATTCCTTAATACAAGTTTATTGCTGTTCTATATTATCATAATGTAATACTTATTATAAATGTTTGAAAATTTTGAACTTCAAACAGACGTGATTTTCAAAATGCAAATCACATGATAAACTCCACTCGTGAAGTGAAAAGGGATATACATCAATTCACCAGTACCTTTGATTAGGGGACGACCATTTGATTTTTGTTTGGGGGGGGGGGGCTTGGGCTATTGCGTAAATGATTAATTTAATATTGGTGCCAGCATAAGAAATTGCTCCCGATTTAGAAATAAATATGTTAACTATGAAATATGAATCTCGGGAAAAAGATTCATATCTTATGGTAAACATTTTTTTCTAGACCGGAAGCAAGTCCCTATGGTGCTAGTTGGAATAAATATTCTTATCCTACTTTTTATGTAAAAAAATAATTTAATTTTAATTTGAAGAATAAAATTTTTATTGAAAATAAATGTGACATTTGGCGAAAATAAATAATTTGTGCGAGATTTTCATAAAAATAGATATATTTTGTGGACAAAATCGAGAAAACCCACCACCACTCCTGAAAATAAAATGGTCGTATCCTTATTCAAATGTATGTCTCTATTGAGAGCTGATCTTGTATCATTTAAACACCAACACCATCTCAGTTTGTCTAGTATATAGCAATTGATTTCTTGCTGCTACTTCTATGATGAATGTAAAACACAGACATGTAAATGCAGTCAGCACAAATTCAACCTTTTGTAATAAATAAAAAACATGTGATGAATATTTAATCTCTGCCTGACAGAGAAAAGAGAAAAACTGAATTTATACTAGTTTTGTGCATCCGTCCTGCATATTATACTTGTGTTTCTGTTCATTCATGCCATAATTAAGAAAAATACTTTGAAGCTTGATGAAAAGCTTTTCTACTTAATTGTCCATGCTTTGAAGTGCAGTGGTAACAGTTTGAAGAATATAGTACAGTGGATGCTGAGCACAGAAGCACGCCCGGGAACTAACATTTGATTTCATGGAAAACCAGAAATTGGAGCTTGGCTTGTTTGTTGCAATCTGTCATATATCACAAAACGCTGCAAATGACAATCTTCAAGCACTGCAGCATGGGGAGAAAACAAAGAAAAAATGTGTGCTATCTTGCAACGAATTATAACCTTCAAATATTGTTAATGGCATTTCAAAAAACTGCAAATAACGACACTACGGAAAGACAACCTGAAAAAAAACACACTTGTGTATGAAAATATTCCTGTACTTTCTCTGTAATGGTTAATTATGTTTTTGCTTGAATCTTCGAATGTCAGATTGCACGCATACAATTTGTTACTGCTGATCAATATGACAAAGGGACTGTGTTTGTCGAAAATCCACAAATCCTTCGTAATCCTGGGCTTTAATATATTATCACACGGACTGTCATGAGGTCGTAATCCTGGGCTTTAATATGTTTCATCACACAGACTGTCATGAAAAATGGTTGCAAACTCCAGCTCCGTTGTGCTTTGTAGAAGATGACAATCTGTCATATTTCGCATACTTTTTACCTTTTGGACAATAATCCTAACAAACTAGCTGGTCCGTGGTACTGAGGTTATCTATGTTCATGTAGTTAAAGGCCATACAATGATTATTGCGACCAGACTATCCGTTAATTAAGAAAATAGCTGTTGTTGAAATTAGGTGACAGCAACGGAAATCCTAAAGCCAAAACACTTAAAAATTAATGAAGTCAAGATCCATTGACATAAATGATTAAAGGACACCACAAATGCCAATAATTTGCCTCGTGTCGTAAAGATATATGCCTTTTATTTGCCACATTCTTAAAGAGTGTATGCCTTTAATTTCGCATTTTTTTCTATGAAATGCATGCCTTTCATTTGCAACATGTCCTTAAATTTAAAAGTTGTCGGGCAAAAACACACTTGCCAACTGACCTGCTTTTGGTGTGACCGCAAAATGAACCCCTTCACCCTCCAGGGATAATCAGCCGCCGCGGGTCGTCATTTTCACCCGCAAATGAGATTGTCACCCGCTAATGACCTACCGCAAATCAATAAAAACAATTTTTAAGATAAACAACAAACAGCGCTTTTTTTCCTTTCACAGTTAAGAAAACAAAGTAAAACTTTAACAGAACAGAAAACACCAATTGTCCAGAAACAGTACCAGCTGAAAATGCCCGAAACACATGAACAAGAAAGTTCTTGGCCTCTTTGTGTATGGTAATAAATGGCACAGAACTTATGCAGAACTTATGCAAAAAGTTCTTGAGAAGTGCATGATGGCTTAACACGATATGACCCTTCATGGTATGCAAGTATTCTGCGGAATGTATTTTAGCAATTAATGTTTAACGTCGGCAGTCTTAAGTTGCGCATTACATGATATTTAGGTTCATACGTTAAATTAATACTTGGTACGGACACAATCCACGACTGTAAACTGTTAAAATTTTTCATTCCGTTTAATGCAAGTATAGGGTCATTCTGATGTGTGTATTCCTGTGAACTGCACAAAAAGAAAACACATTACAGACTATAACGATAAGAACTCGGGACATCCGTACTGGTACTAGCAACAGCCAGCGATAGGGATTTTCAAGTTCCTGGGTACCCAAACCTCCCCTTTCTCTATTTAATTTCCCTATAATATGATATGAGGTGTAACCTCGGAGGAAGCGAAGTCATTTTCCCACTCTTGCCAACCTCAAATGTAGCTATATATATTATCAATTAATGGCCATTTTGGTTGACGGATAGTTCAATTACATTTAGTTACTGTTCTTTTAGATCAGAAAAATGGTCCTTTGAAGAAATGGAGTTTCAAAAATAACCGGAATGTATATATGCAATGGAAACGAACTCGGCCGCTGTTATTTTGTGTATTTACTGCAACATTTTGAGATATGCTTTGCGTATTATATTAAAAGTCTTATAGATCACTATTATTATTATGATAATAATTTTAAACCTGGTGATCAAAATGATCAGTTTGAGCTATTGTATTTTACTCTGTTACTTGTTTAAAGTATACTCTAAATCAAAGGGAGGAAAATTAAGTAAAACTTTCTCAGAATGATTTATATGCCTACATGTAGTAACATTGCAAACAATCCAGAGCATTTACATGAGATCTTTAAATATTTTAATGATAGCAACTATAAAAAGAATAGGGAGGTCTTTCGCAAAGAGCTGCACAAACGCTCAGACTCCTTAGATGCAAGTTCTAATTAGAGTAGTGACTGTCGGGAACGACAGTGATCCCCACACTCCCTGCTTGACACAGAAAACAGTTATAGACCTGAAATATAAATTTTCTCAACATTTAAAAAAAGGGATATCAGGAAACACCGATAACGACTGAAAAGCACAATTACATGCAACAATGTACCAAGGAACTGAAAAAGAAAAAAAAAAACAAAACAAAACAAATAAAAGACAAACGTAAACAACGATAGGAACTCTGACAGCCAGGCTTGGCATTGACTCTTAAAAAAGCCAGTGATAGAGTTTAACCGATTTATTGGTACCTGGATCTCCCCTCTCTGTTCCGTGTTCCTATAGTATGATAGGCATGATAGGCACTATTTTTTCTAAGACAATCTAAGACTATATGGTTGGAAGGAAGCACTCCAAAAAAAAAAAGTAAGTGTTCTTTGAGACTTTCAGGAAATTTACCAACTTGGAATAAGATATTTTGGAAATCATATTGATGAAAATGTTTTTCTAATGTCTAACCAACTTAACTTTTAAACTATGGTTTCAATAAAAAAATTTAAAAAGTGGGGTTTAAAGTTTCAGGCCATGTACCAAATTTGGAATTAGATATTTTGGAATTCTAATTAGCGAAAATGTCGGTCCTAGTCAAAACGAATTCGAACAGCTGATCCTACAGTCCCTGGATCAGTCAACATTCCATTTTGAATGGTGAATGATCGCTGAATCATTACTTTTGACGGCTGACGGATAGTATACATCTTGAATTATGACGGATGACGAATGGAAAGAAAACTAGCTTATTATGCACGGATCGGTGACGGATGACTGATGACGTATTACTAATGACTAAAACAGGTAAACTAACAACATCGTAGTTTTGTCCTTAGCTCTATTTGATTTTTACTGATTATTTGAATTCGTTTGGTTTTATGCATTTTAACTTTTTGAGATAGTGGATTTACTATGTTTGGTTTCTAGTGCTGCTGTTGAGTAAAATATTTCCGAAATGGCAATACAGCTTATTAAAATTATTGCAGTTGAAGTGAACATATGCGTTATGGTCTTATGTTCATTTACTCCATATCCTTTCGTAAAATAGAAAATTATCAACACATGCATCTGATAGTTCTTCTTAATTCAAGAGACATGCCGAAGGTAGTTTAGCGTTTGTGTTGACATTTTATAGTCAAAATTCTCCTCAACTTTTCCGAAAATTCATTAAAAAAAATCGCATCACAATGGTTATAATCCTTTTTTTTACAAACAAACCAAATTTTTGGAACAATTCACCAACCGATGATATTCATAGTGGTTCTGATCATATTTCAGACTAAATATTCCACTAATTAGATATTATGTTACCATAAATTCACTAAAAGTTAATATAGCAGTTTTTTTTACTTACAAAATGGAAGTTATTAGAATGAACCAATGTGACATGATTTTTTGCAGAGATTGTTTTGACATTTTATACTAAAATATCTTCTACATTGTAATTGAATATTATATAGGCAAAAATTTTATAAAAAGTTTGTGTTGCAAACGAAACACTTCAGATATGGAAATTATTGTAATTAATCACTTCTAGATGGCATTTTTTTTAGATTTTATACACGTATTATTTTGCTAAGAAATACTTAAAAGTTTATATCGCAAACATTCAAATCATTTAGGGACACTTAAAATATAGAATTTATTGATATTAATGACTAAACGTTTATATCGCAAACATTTAAAGCATTTCGGAACACTTCAAATTTTTAGATTGTATTTTTGAGATTGTATTCACATATTTCAATTCAAAATTCTAGTAATACGATATTATTTTACAAAAATTTGACTAAAAGTTTATATCGCAAACATTCAAATCATTTCGAACACTTCAAATATGGAAATTACTGGAATTAATCACTTCTAGATTGTAATTACGATAAAACATCTGGTCGTTACGTCACTTTACAGCTTCAATAGATTGAAATTGCTTGCCTTTATTTAAGAATTGAATGCATTATTTTGAAGTTTCATTGGTGTATTAAAGTGTTGACCGAAGCACATTTTTAATGAAGCGCGGTAGCGTTTCATGTTAAAAATGTGCGCCCGGTCAACACTTTCATATCCCTATGAAACTTCAAAATAATGCATTCAATTCTTATAATTACATTTTGAAACGAAATTATAAAAAACAGATTTATTCAAAAGATAGTACATCATGTAAAAAGGGATTTTATTTTTACCATTTCATCCGCCACGTGGTCATATGATCAAATGTGTTTCATGGGAATTGCAACTTCACATTGATATGCCATTTGAGCGATGTTCACCTATCAAATTGAATATGCATGAAATGTAATTATAAGTGTTTAAACCTGTCATTTGCTTAGCCCTATAATGCATTATATTCATAGTGTAAGAGGAAACATCTTGTCCTTAATCTTATCTTCAATTTTAACAACTGTATTGGATAGTAATTGTTATTTGTAACATTAGACAATAGTTGATCAATAATGACAAATACTACACAATGAAGGTATCATAACGCCAAGTTTGATAGTCTTACATTCAGCGACGAGCTTTGCTCTTACCTCATAATAGTTCAAGACGTCCCTAGCACCCGCCCTAGCACCGGTTCTAGCGGAATTTATTGATATATGTCGAATAACGCTACATCCATTTATCGCGTTAGTTCGTGGCTGCCGGGATCCCCTGTCAACAAACATAAAATAATTTGCAAAGTCTTCTTACAACTGGACTATAATCAGGTGGTTAGAACAGAATTTGGAAGTTACAGAAAAAAATGTCAAAATTTGAAATTATGATTTATTTCATTGGTAAGTCGAAATTTATTTATGTTCGTTAAAGTTTTATTAGCCTCGCCCATACTTAGCAAGGGGTGTTTATGTCTAAATTAACACACGCTCGGATCGATACATACAAATTCGTACTTTCTCGTATCTTTTGTTGTTTACAACAATAACTAAAGTTTATAAAGTTAGAAATGTATTAAGTATTAAAATAAAACCGTCTCACAAATTAGCGATGTGTTTTTGATGTTGCCTAAAATATTATTTTTATTTTCAGACATGATGTACATTAAACACTCAGTATAATGATGAAGGTGGAAATTCAATATTGTCTCGATGTTGTCTCGGTTGATAATTTCTACCTCGTGTGTTAAGGTAGATGGGTAGTCCAAATTTTTTTCCAAAGATTTTCTTTATTTTCTCAGGAAAGTTTCCTTATTAAATCAGCATTGAAATAAAAAAAATAAAAAAGGGGGTCACCGTGCTTGTTTTTAAAATAACTGATATCAAAATAATCAAATATTTCTAATGAATATATAGGTAAAACCCGGTATTTTGATGTTTTCTTTAAAACTATTCCATAGATTTCTTTCTATTTTAGTAATACAGTCCCTGGATCAGTCAACATTCCATTTTGACTGATCGTTGACTGGTGAGTGATCGCTGAATGATCGCTGAATCATGACTTTTGACGGCTGACGGATGGTAAAATTAACTGATGACTAATGAATGATGCGACTCTTGACTCTTGAATCATGACGGATGACGAATAGAAAGAAAACTAATTAATTATGCACGGATGATCGGTGACGGATGACTGATACAGGTAAATTGAAAAATTACCGGCGAAACGAATCTCACTGAGCGTTGATATATAAGTCCTAGTAAGATCGAAAGTC
>MJUU01015029.1:2997-59059 GCA_002080025.1 Modiolus philippinarum | reverse complement strand
TACTGATAAATCTTCATTTTAGTCATTAAATATATACCGGTCAGTGCGAAACTTTACTTTTACACATTACTTTGTTCAAAATTCCATAAAAATGAAAAAATGTGATAAAAAATTACTTATGAATATTCATTTTAGTCAATACATAGACACCGGTCAGTGCGAAAATTTCTTTATACACATTATTTTGTTCAAAATTCCATGAAAATGAAATAATGCGATAAAAAAATTAGTGATAAATCTTCATTTTAGTCATTTAATATATACCGGTCAGTGCGAAACTTTCCTTTTACACATTATTTTGTTCAAAATTCCATGAAAATGAAAAAATGGGAGAAAAAATTACTTATGAATCTTCATTTTAGTCATTACATAGACACTGGTCAGTGCTAAACTTTCCTTTTACACATTATTGTGTAAAAAAATTACATAAAATTGAAAAATGTGATAAAATTTATTAATAAATCTTCCAAATATTCATTTCATTTCCCGTTTAAAGTGTCATTAAATTTATGGGTAAGAATTCACAGATTTTTGTATTGAAATAGCATTTCAAAGTATAATTTAGAAAAATTGATTAATTTATATTCTATGTTGCATATTTTCATTCACACGCCGATGTATTATCACTACAAAAACACTAGCATTCCTATATTTTAATTAACCTGAATTGAAATTAAAAATGACGGGTGACGGATGACTAATGCAATCTGATTGGCTGAATGCTGAACAGTGACGGATGACGGATGACGAGTACAAACTACCTGTGGCTTAGGAACGGTGACTCATGACGGATGAATGCTGACCGATGAATGATCTGACGGATGCCTTTTGAATCATGACTGATCGGTGACGGATCGATGACTCGTGACGGATCGCAAAAATGGGAATGTTGACTGGTCCAGGGACTGTATGTTAGCACTGTAAACATACTTTCAAAAAATGTGAAGAAAGATGGGGGTCACCGACTCTGTTTTCCATATACTTTATAAAATGTGAATTTTCATAGTGATATCCATATAAAATATTTTTATTAGATTATCTCCCTTTTCCAAATATCCTTTTCCAAACTTTTTAATTATAAAAATACCATACCTCATCTAATTGGATAAATACATGTAAAATGAAGTCAAAGTAGGCCCTTAGCATTTTCTTTCACTGATATAATATTTATTGATTCATAAGAAATAAAAATATTTGCATATTTAAAAAACAGATAATACCAAAACAGTATAAATAACAAATTCAAAATGGCGGAAGACTACCGATCTACCTTAATTAATCAACCTTAACACCTTTACCCAAGAGCATTTTGTTTGTAATGTTTTTTGTCTTGAGGAGAGCAACTTTATAGAATCAAAAAGAACTAAATTGCAGTTCTTTTATTTGTACATTTGATTTTGTTTCTATACAGGTTTCCATGGTGGTGTTTGTAATACCAATATTCATAGCCATAGTGAGTTCTCAAAAACCAACTCCTAAACCAGCTTCTAGTTGCGTAGCACCAGACGCCGGAGCATTCAAGGACACCAAAGATGTTATACCAGTCAATGGAAAGACTAAATATCCCCAGTAAGGATTTGCTAATGACAGTATGGTTACTTAAAACATGCGTTAATCATTATAGGATCTGTAAGTCTCGTTCAATTTTGAAACTTCCGGGCACATAATTTGTACCCTGAAGTTACATTTTTAACAAACACACGTGACGTTTCAAACAAAAATTTGAACGTCATAATATGAAAACGTCATATTTTGGCAGGAAACGTTTTCAAATTTCAATTTTATCGTGAAATCGCGGTGTCACATGACGAGACTTACAGACCCTATTCAAGAATGTCTCATATACAGATACATATGCGCTTTGGGGTCTGGCATACATGAGTATCTCAACCTAATCAGTTGGTCGAGAGTGAAGACCACAAAAATACCGGTAGCACAACAAACAACCACAGCACACAAATAAACACAAAAGCATAACTGGACAACCGTCTTCTAAAACCATACCATTTGACATTTTCAATGAAGAAGTTTTTCATAACAGACAAATGAATAATGATGTTAATCAGGTGGTTTAAATAAAATAAATATGAGTTTGAGACAGCGTATATTGTCAATGATATTATACTTATACGCACAAAGAATGCAAAGAATATCAAGTTTTTGTTGTAACTAACTGAAGTGTTTTAAACGAATCCGGCAATCGAGCACATAAAGCATATCCCATACATTATACCTTAAATGTCTTTAATTTTTGTAATTTACAGCGCTTGTTCATAAAAAGCCATTTACATGGTGATAATTTATTGGATTCAAGATTTCTATCTAAAAGTTATGAGATAAAACAACGGCAGTATAATACCGAAGGGAAAGGGATTGGGAATTTGAAAAAAAAAACAAAGCTCAGAGACATTACGAAAATGAGAAACACAGAACAACAATGTCATAAGACGTCTACAGAAATAAAAAGAAAAAATTCAAAGCCAAAACACTTACATTATGACTAAATATTATGATGTTGTTGTGATTTTAATTTAAAATCGCGGAAATGCGAGTTTGATGATAAAGTATAAGAAAGACCAGACACATTTTATTTTGAAATGATTTTATGGGCAGTATTTAGAATTTTCTTGTTGAGTCATTTCAACTGCTACGTACACGTCAGTATTCAATAAAGACATGTCAGAACTAAAGCAATCTTGTGTAAGTTTAGATACAACGATTGGGTATATGATTATTAAAAATATCATCTGGCGATTGTTGTCCCTGGCCTAAAATTCAATGATAAAGGATAGTTTAAGTATTTTTGCGATTCTAATACGGATGTTAGAGAAATATATGAACAGTTTGAAGCTAGGCGTGAGAATGGAAAATCTTAAAATGCGAAAATAACCATGTTGTGTTTGTGTTTTCGTTGAAAAATTGGATACTTTTATGTCAATGAAAAACAAAACCTGTCTCAATAAATATATATCATTATGACTGAATACAGTCACTTACGTAAGCATCTTTAATATTTATTCAGTGTTTAGTTTTTTGCCGATGTATATCTGAGAATATTTCATCAGCAATGTGGCAGATACATGTATATTTACTTCGTATATTAGAGGTGTATTAATTTAGCTTCGAGTATTGGCAAATTAAAAACTGCTGATAGTTCCCATTTTGACGAATTTTGGACTTAGTAGTAATGCAGTTCCTATCTTGCCGCTCTAATTCTGTATTTCGATTTTTTCGCATGTATTGTTTCATAGCAACAAAGCATCGGGTATGTTTACAATACATATGTTTAGACAGGCAAATACATTTGTAATTTCTGCTTTCTAAGAATTGATTTTTTGGAGTAAGGGCGACGTTTTCGGTATTTTAATTTCATGGCATTTATTAGTATATCTCATCAGTGTTTTAACATAGCCTAGAACAATATCCGCAGAAATACCCTTTAAATTTCACGGATTAACCGATTTTAAATGAAATTTGGAAAAATCTGAAACGGTGAAAACTCAACTTTTGGAGTATCACCCTCATGCATAACCCTGTCTTTAGCTGACTTTTGGCTTTCTATTTAGATCTTTTTGGTTATTTGTTCTCCGTCAGCTTTTACACATTTTTGGGTTAATGGGATTCCAAACTGCACTGATGAGACAAAAGTTGTCGAAATGCGCATATGTAGAAAAGAGTAACTTCGGTATTTTATCATTTTTCACCTATAATGGTGGCTATAATTTGTACTTTTTCGTTAAGACATTATTTTGGAATTTTATTATACCAAAGGTCTACATTACAAAATACCGAGGTTACTGTGAATTTAGGTTCTGCATATGCGCATTTCGACAACTTATGTTTCATCAGTGCAGATCAAATCAAATATTTGGAAACCCATGAATCAAAATATGTGTAAAAGCTGATAGAGAACAAATTACCAATAAGATCTAAACAGGACAGCCAAAATCGGCTATGGACAGAGCTTTTCAAGTGGGAGATACTCCTTAGTTTTTAACAAATTTCTTAAATTTAGATATTGAAAATTTTCAAATAAAATCGGTTTTCGGGCCATTTGATACATTGGTTCAACATAATTGGACCATTGGTTCTGAACCAAGGGTCCAAAACCGTTTTTCGAAGTCCGATATTAAGGTTTTAGCTAATATCTCCAAAAAAAGGTGAAAGATACAAAAAAAACCTATAAAACAGGAAAAATGTTCAGTACAATATGGCCGACAAAATAGGGCCAAGGGTCAAGGTCCTCAGCAACAACGTTATTAACCATAACGTTAACCATAACCAAAATGTATTTTAATGTTGTGAAGAGAAAATAAATGGCATTTCCAACCGGAAAAGACTTTCACGTCTTTAGCAACAATCTATTTTTTCAAAAAGTACTTACCAACCACGAGGAAAAAGGTAAGTAAAATTCAGAGCTTTTGCTTAAGTTTAACAAAATAGACAATAAAACAAGTGAAAAAATGTGATGAAGGTGAAACTGGGAAAAGACCTTGTACTTGTTCCCTGAACAATTGAACTTTTAATCATATTTATATATTTATATCAGTATATCTGAATGAGAACATTAATTTGCCATTTATTTAAACTAGAAAGGATATAAAGAGGTTCCTAGCCAGCAACCCAAAAGTCAATAAAGATGTGAAAGCTGAAAAGAAACGTGAAAGCCACCATTTCTGCAGGTTTGAACATTTTTCAAAATATTTTGGCAAAGGTTTGGTTTTTACGAGTGGAAAATATTAGCAGAATAGTTGACATTTTTTATCATAAAAACTCAATAATTTATAGGCTCCCATTTGTCCTTTTGTATGTCTTATCCATCCTCTCTGTCTACTAATCTGTTTATCTCACCGTTTGTCTTTTTTCCCATGGTTTCTGGGTGATCACTTGAGTGTGTCAAAAATTTGTACCACTTTAAGCGAGTTTGCCTAATAGTATAGTTTTATTCTATTTTCTTTAACTTAGGCTGACCCCCCTCTTTTATCCTGTTAAAATTCGTTGCTGTTTGTATATCTAAACTTTCTACATCATTACTTGGCTCTTAAATGGAGTATACCAGTCTTTTTGTGTCCTATATATCCGTCTTTCTGCCAACCTCTTCCTGTTTTTCATAAATCATACTTCGGGTTTAGATGATAAGCTGAAATTGCATTCAAATAAAACAATCACCTATTTGCATGAAGATCTAATACGAGATGTTACTCCTTGAAACACGTGTACAGCATAACGAAATTGTCTTAGGTAGAGAACAAGCCTACTTTGTGAAAAATGACTCCGAATCGGATATAAAATACACAGAGAAAGAAGTGATTAAAATATTAGAGTTTCTGATCGACAATATATTTGTCCAGTTTGAAGGACTTGTTTTTCAATAGACTATCGGAATTCCTATGAGCACAAACTGTGTGCTTCTCCTAGCCGGTCTGTTTCTCGACTCTTGAGGCTGAATTCATCGAAGGGCTTCTTCAAAATAAAGTAGCGACATCCCAACAGCGCCAGCATATGGAGTTTACATCTCCCAGCTCATTCGGTATTCAAGAGTCTGTGTTCGATACAGTGACTTCCCTGATAGAGCCCGGTTGCTCACAAATAGTGTACTTTAACAAGGGTAAGTTACTCAAAACTTGAAATCATCCCTCCGAAAGATGTACGGTCGACATCACCATTTTGTGGACCGCTATGGCATATCTATTTTCCAGATGACAACCGATCTTTCCCTTTAAAGCTTAATTGTTGTTTCCTCTTCCGGATTTGACATGTTCAGCACGGCAGGTGTCATCTAAGAAGCAGGAGATGCTTACTCTACCGGTGCACCCGATCTCACCCACGGTTTTTATTGAGTCCGTGCTGTTCATCTTTGTGTGTGTGTGTGTCTTCTTTTTTCTTTTCTGTGCCGTGCATATGTTGTGTCTGTTTCTGTTTTGTTTCCGAAGTTGCCATTGTCCTTAAGCTTGGATTGTTCGTTTCGGACTGACGGTTCGGTTCTCACTTACTTTACTGTTTTTCTTTGCAACTTCGTTTTTTTTTTTGTATTTTGAACATTTGGGCCGATGCCACTGCTGGTGGACCAGAGGTCCCCGAGGGTTTTCACCAGCCCAATAGTCAGACTTGTCTAACATGAAAATTTTACCTTGTGTGTTATAGAAATTTACTGTTTTTATCAAAATTCTAACCACTTAAAAATACTGAGGCTTCATTCCGTGCATGGCACTCGGTAGATATCCTTAGTAGAAGATTTGCTCCCCATTTCGATATTTTTGGGAACGAGAACTTTTTTTGGACTACTTTTAAATTATGGCTTTCCATGTTATTTGATTTCAATGCTGTTGATGAGAGGTTACTCCTTGAAACACGTGTACAGCATAACGAAATTTACTGCTTTTCTATGCAACTTCGGTTTTTTATTTAATATTTCAACATGTTGCTGTTCATAAAAAGATCTCAAAGATCACTGTTCCTAATTAATTCAAATGCTAAAAAAAACTTCGCAACTGTGACAACATGGAAAGAGGTGAACTCCCTCGGTGACTTCACGTTCAAAAGAATACTTTTCTACCTTAAAGAACTTACTTTGAATAATGCCAATTCTGATAATCATCATTGTCCGTTCTTAGACATCAATTTTGATATAACGAATGGTAAATTAGATACTATAATTTACTATAAAAGGGACGATTTTTTCTTTTCCCATAGTTAATTATCCATTTCTGGATGGCGATGTTCCATTAGCGCCATCATATGGTGTTTACATATCTCAACTTGTTCGATTTGCTCGAGTATGTAATAACGTTTGCGATTTAAATGAACGGAATATTTTCATAACTGAAAAACTATTACATCAGGGTTTTCGTTATCACAAACTAGTTAAAACCTTTACTAAATTTTATCACCGATATAAAGACTTAGTTCATAAATACAATGCAACTTGTAAACATCTAATCAAGGCTGGTATTTCACATCCCTTATTTTACGGTAATGTTTTACATAAGAGTAAAAAATGCGTAAACTCGCCTAACAAACTTATAAAACCTTTAAATCGTCTAATTCATAAGGGTTATAATTACGGTATTGTCGTCAAGTCATTACGTATGGCCTTCCTTGGTATTAGCATTGATTTTTGATAGGGTCTTTGCATTTTAACTAAACACATTCTAAATTTCTAAAATCTGTATTGCATGGACACGGGTTAAGTATTCCGGTATATGCATGAAATCATTATGCTAAACTCCTCACAGGAGGTACATAACTTACTTTGTCAGTTGTTAATGGATCTGGAGCTGGCATGTCAGTTAACTGCTAGTAGTCTCTTGTGATTTCATGTTAATGTCCGTATATTTAGTTCTTTCAGTTTCATTTTTCACAATTGACTCAGTCCTGTTGCCAACTGAATTTTACTGTTGTAACACTTGTTTTTTGATTTATCACATTGGCTGTAGGGGAAAGGTTTGGACCCAATACAACTAGTTAAACCCCGCCGCAGCAGGTTTGCGCCTGTCCTAAGTCAGGAAATTTATTAAGCCTTTGTGTGTCTTGTCTTTTTTCTAGTTCGTTTACTTTATGTCTAGGAGTCTAGGATGATGTTTATTTCGCTGAACTTGATTACTCTTTATTCATGGGCCGACTCCGACCTGCCATTGGGTGTGGGGTTTTTTCACCGTTCATTGAAGATCTTATGGTGGCTTTGGGTTGTTGTTGCTCCCCTTTGGGTCGTTGTCTCTTTGACACATTCCCCGTTTTCCTTCTTTTTTCTATTTTCTTTTTTTTATTTTTTATTTGTTTTCATGTAGTCAGGAATTTACATCTATCCCCTACATTAAACCACCTGACAATGATTTAATTGGGAACTTTAACAAAGATACATTAAAGACTACATATTTTCTCAAATATTATCACATAAACAGAAATTATTATGGTATTTGCAGATTTTTTGAAAGTATACAAATAATAAATCAAATCAATGAAATAATAATAATAATAAAGAAAACAGATTCTCACCTGCACTCACTCTAGTCATTCCCACACAGTGTATATACTATAGTCTGTGAATAAGCATCAGATATAAACCAAATATATTAAAGGAGCAACAATTTCACACATATATATATATACTTATGGAAATATGAAATTCATGGGCCCAAAGTTTTTCAAATACGCGCTATTTTGAGTTCTTGATGGCAACATATTCTTCGATATCTCTAAGATATTTCATCTTGGCTTTAAATTCAATAATTTGTGGAACTTTTTCTTTAAATTTACATTTATAAATATATTGCTTTGCAACTATAATGAGAAAATTTAAAAACCTAGAAAATTTTCATGAACCAAGAAAAATCTCTGTTTTATTTAAAATAAAGTCATTATAGAATTGTTTTATATAAGAGGCCAAGTGATTCCAAAAACTGAAACTCACAGTACAATCATAAAACAAATGTTGAATTGTTTCTTCTTCAGATTTACAAAAAGAGCACATCTTGGTCTCTTTTAAATGTATTTTAAACAAAAATGAATTAGTTGGAATAATTCTATGTAAAAATTTATATTGAAAATTAAATAAATATGCATTTTTACAACACTTCTTTAAAATAATAAACAGGTCTCTCCAGTTTTCAATGCTTGATCCAAGTATATCTTCCCACTTCAAAAATTTTTCAGATGTTGTTTCACATACCCCATCAACTAGATTTCTGTAAACAAATTTCATATCTTTTGCATGAATTATTGTTTGCAGGAAACTGTCTTCAGGAGTCAAGTATTGAAGCTCTACATTATCTTGATAATTCTTCAAAAAAGTTTTAATATACTGTGGCAACCTTGATATTAAACTATAATATCTGAAAAAGTTATTAGTAACAAGCTTATCTTTCACTGCATTGAAAGAATAAAACTCTTTCTTTACTGGATCAAAAAGATCAAACAAATATTTGATACCATGTTGTTCCCAACGTGTATAATAAGAAAACTCAGTTAAAGGCATAAAATTTAAAATATCTAATGATAAAATCTCTTTCAAACACATTTTAGTACAAGGTTTTGCCATATAGTAACTCAACAAAACATCTTTCAAGAAACTATTTTTAAGGCACAAAGCAATTTCTTTTATTTTTTCTTTTTGATAGCTGAAAACACGAACACCACCATACGGTTCAAGTTCAGATTGAAAAATGCTTTGCCAACCACCATTAGGATTTTCATTAAATCTTTTTATCCAGCTCATTTTTAAATAGGCAATAAATGATGGTAAATGGACTATCTTTAATCCTCCATGAACATAATCACAAATTAAAGTATTACGTTTTATTTTATCTACTTTACCATTCCAGATAAAATTAAAAAACATAGTATTTAGTTCATTAATTCTTGTTTGTTTTAAATCTGGAAGTGCTGTAAACAAATGTATAAGCTTTGATAATGCTAAAGATTTAACCAAGTAAAGTGAGTTTTTTCTATTTTCTGCCTTGGTCTGGTCCAATGATTACAGTTTTTTTGGCGACAATTATAAGCAACTAAAGGTGTCTTTAATACAAAAAAGGCATTGTACTGCTAGAATAGAAATAATTCATTTTAGTTAATGATCGGTTAACACGGGCTGACCATTTATGTCGATTTCTTACCCGTCGTCCTCGTTTAACACTCAGGGTATAATACAATAAAATGGCATAGCCAGTGTAAAATAATGATTTCTCAAATAAGCGTTTGCTTCTTACATTTTAATATATCGGGAATCGAAACGAATATCAAAGCAAAAAAGAGGAAAAGGCTAATCCGAAAATCAAAATTCAAAAGCAATGCATTAAATAAACAAGAACCCAATAAAACTAAAGCACTAGCAGTGTGAACCACTACAAAAAATAGGTATCATCGGTTGCTCCGGTAGGGAAAGCATGATCTTCTACACACATTGCAACCTTAAGGGAGTACGGGTGTCAGAAATTTTGCAATAAGAATTAAACTTCTGACCTTTTGTTTTGAAGAGCACTGCTAATGGAACAACTTGAGCAAAAAATTTTGAAAATCCATGTAGGAATTTTTGTGATATCTGATGTCAAAATTTTGGCGGAAGACAGATCTCTCTAGAGTTTTCCTTCAATTTATATAAGATGTAATAGGCCTTAAATATATGAAATTATAATTGGAAGTCGATTAAATTTTTATACACAGAAAAAAGAAGGGAAACGGGGAATGTGTCAAAGAGACAATGACCAAAAGGGGAGTAATAACAACTCAAAGCCACCATAAGATCTTCAATGAACGGTGAGAAAACCCCACACCCAACGGTAGGTCGGAGTCGGCCCATGAATAAAGAGTAATTATGTTCAGCGAAATAAACATCATCCTAGACTCCTATAGACATAAAGTAAACTAACTAGAAAAAAGACAAGACACACAAAGGCTTAATACATTTCCTGACTTAGGACAGGCGCAAACCTTCCCCCTACAGCCAATGTGATAAATAAAAAAAACAATCGCAACAACAGTAAAATTTAGTTGGCAACAGGATGAATTGTGAAAAATGGAACTGAAAGAACTAAATATACTGACATAAACATGAAATCACAAGAGACTACTAGCATTTAACTGACATGCCAGCTCCAGACCCATTACCAACTGACAAAGTAAGTTATATACCCCCAGTCTATTTTATGTATTTTAAAGTGACTTATGACCGAGAAAATGCAATCCATGAGCAAAAAAAGTTTAGCACTGTTTGAACGGATAAAACCCGAGGATATAGAATGCTTCTGAAATCTGAGGCTCGTACTCCCTTAACAAAGCCAGGCGAAAAATGTTTGAAAGATCTTTTGGTGATTCATTGGTAAATGTCATTTTCAATACCGAAAAATCCATGCTTCATGAAATTTCTCTAACCTTAACAGAGGTGAAAGTCTGAAAAATATCTTTAAATTACCAAGTATAAAAACAAATACAAGGAAAATCTGCAACACAAACATCTCCGACGACCACAAAGCTAAAATAACATTGTAACACTGCATGATGGTTATATTTCGCGAGATATTGATTTTCGTGCGAATAACATACTGTAAACCTGAATATAAATTAACATAACGACTTCCACTAAAAATATGATAGTTTATAACCAAGCGAATAGATTCAACACTGAAACACTGACAGGACCGTCTCCCGTTGGTCCTGACATATCATCCCCATAAGGAAGCTATCAAAAACATTTTGATCCGTAACTTTTCATCCATAGTTTTCTAGGACAAACACATGAACAAATAAAGGGATATGGAGTATATGCATAGGGGACAGAATCCCTATTAATACATGGTATGATTAAGCAAATGAAACAACGCTTTCACTGTTGTTCTTAATGTAGAAGTCACTATGAGGAACCAACAAAGGACAAGCACTCCCAGCGCATTATAAGTTCATGGCGGCCCGGCACCGGTTCGAGCGGAATCCTCTTGCCATACGCTGCACAAAGCCACATGCATCCCTTTTGCCATGGATGCGGGGTCGTCAACAAACATAACATATCGGGCAAAGTACTCTTACAAACATTACCTCCCGTTGCCAAACAAAGGGACTAACAGAAATAAAAAAACAAAAAACACAGGTTTGGATCTTAGAAAACGAGTTTAACCCCACCGCAATTTTTGCGCCTACCCCAAGTCAGCAATATGTTGGTCATTGGCTTGTCCTTGTCTTCTTATAAAATTTTAGTTTCTTGATATTTGGGTTATTGGATGTGGTTTGTTTTCATTGATTTATTCACTTTTTTACCTTTTTGGGGCCATTTAGGGCTTGCTATATGGTGTGAGTTTCCTCACTGTGTTGAAGACCTAACGGTGACCCCTAGATGCTTTAGAAGGCCTTATTGATCATAATGTTGGAAATTCTTCTTTTTGTTCCCATTCGATATTTTAGTTGTGTTTTAATTTGTATATTTTGTTTAATTTAACGTTTTTTAATTGTTGCATACAATATTATCTTTACTTAGTCCTGTATTGGATTTCATAGATAAATCCAGTTGCTATTTGGCAGGTATTGCTAACTTTGCATTAAATTAAATACATGAAATAAATCTATTCGATAGGTTTTGTTATTCGTGGTGTTCTTTGTGAATTATTATTTGATCAAGTATTTTGTGCTTATATTATTAAGTATAACAACGTCGCGTCACTCGGGAGCAACGTTTACCAGCAGACTAGACTCCTTGAGCTAGCGGCGAGCACTCCTAGACCCATCTTTCAAAATAATGTATTGTTATTTTCTCTTCTTTCATGATTGTGTTAATGGAGTTAGTAGTCTACCAGTATTGAGTTTTATTTGTATGTTTATTATACTAAAGGGAAACGGTACCAAGTCCGGCTGTCCCGAGTTCATATCGTTGTTAACGTTTGTCTTTCGTCTTGTTTGTGTTTTTCCTGTGTAGTTGCCTGTCAGATTATGGCATGTAGTTATTATTTTCAGCCACTGTAGATGTTTCCTGTTATCACTTTTATTTCATTCACATCAGAAATTCTGCTGGTAGAGTTATGATTTAAAGCTTAATCCCATTATTTTTTTGTTTGGACAGTTTTTTTAGCCTAACCTTATATGTTCATTTTTTGTTATTTATTACCACTGGACAGATACCTCTGCTGGTGGACTGTCAGTCCCCAAGGGTATTCAACGAACCAGTAACCAGTGCTTCCACCCCACCACTAGCTTTTAACTCTACCACTTGCTTTTGCTAGTGCCGGTGCCACGTCCGACTTTCCCACTGTCTTCTAACCTGTACGACAATTACTGTTGAGTCATAATATGATGGCGGATCATTCGAGCCCAATTAGGTATACACCTCATTTTTCCTCCTTTTCACTCACTTGCCCTCGTTTTGCGTTAAGTTGTGTTACTGTGCAGAACCCAAATATAATGGGGAGTCTCCACACCAAGCGTCATAGACCAACGTTCACATATAAACTTGTATTTTATGCCCAAATTGAGAGTTTTGAAAAATCGAAGCGAAATTATCATGTTTGATTGACCTTTACATCGAGTCATTCCACTTTTCCAAACAAAAGTGGAAGTTTATAGTCAATTTTTTGTACCAAACATATTGATCAGCATACTCGGAAACTATACCTGTACATTCCTGTAAAACGATTTGTCAAAAAACTGCGGTGTACGGCCGTGTCACCACCAAATGTTTACATTTCCCCCTCGATTACGGTTGAGTCATTGTACAGTCGAGTCGTAATTTACAAACTCCGTAAGAAGTGCATGGGCATGCAGTTGAGTCATTTGGTCAATATTACCTGTTATTTTTGCATCTCAGTAGAAGTTATTAAAAGACATTGAATGAATACATGTCATTTACTCAACAGTTTTAAGACCACCCTTTTTAATTTGAAAGGAACGCTTGTTTGTATTTCTAAAAATATATTTTGATACAGAATTTTCAGGAAAAAAACACGAGGCGTTCAACAATGAACTGAAAGTTTCATTCATCTCGAATAAAATATTTCCATACAATAACAGAACACCAAATCCACTCCCTCAATACATCCTCATCTACGGGATACTTTTTACTCAATCTGTTAAATATACTAGAAGGCACATTTGGGTAAAATAATTTTTTTTGTGCAAGAATGTTTACAAGTAATATTTTTACATTTCTGAAAAAAATACTATAGGATGCAGTCCATGATGGTAGGTTTGGACTTCGGATGGTAAACCATTCCATATTCTTATAGTGCGAGGAAAGAAGGATGAGGGATGGTAATTTGTTGGTGAATATGGCAGCATACATTTATGATCTCTTGATGGAATGAGGTTAATTTGACAGTTAATATTAACCAGGTTGTTTCTTATTCGATAAATGAGTGAAGAGAATCGTTTGAGCTGTTGTAAGGTAAACCAGTTAAGTTGCCACTGTATTGGTAGTTGTGTTGATTTAGTGTGTACCTTAAGCTGCCCTTACTTGAACTATATTAATTTGTGAGCACATATTTGTTGCCAAGGATCCCAAACTATGTAACAGTAATCTAGTGTTATATGCTAGTTCCTTGTTCTTGAGATTGTTGGTTTTTACACCATGCTTGATAAATCTGCCTTTTTTGCGATGTTATTTTTGTTACTATTCCAGGAAAAATATTTGGTAATGATGAGATCAAATGATACTTTGTCCACTGATTTAAGAATTGTGTTATGGAAAATATATTAAAAATGTACTGTTTTTTCCAAGATATGTGATTGATTTCCGTGTTGAAGGACGGTAAGCACTCTTCTTGCCATTTTTTAGATTTCGTCTAGATCAGATTGAAGAGCATTACAGTCATATTAGTTGATTGTAAAATAGACGATAGTACGGTATGCGAAGAGACACGTTTTGCTTGAGAATGTCGATATATATAACGAAGAGGCATTCGTCCAGTACTGAACCCTGACGGACTCCTGATAGGACAGGGCAGTTGCCGAATTCTTGTCAATCAACGACTTTCTTCTGTTCCAATTATTGAGAAGAGATTAATTTCTTCTTTAACGGATTTGTTTTTTTCTAAAATTTCTCAGCCAAGCATAATATAGTACATCATAATATAGACATGCTTTTCTGGTTATGCAATTTTCAAATGCAACTGTCTCATGTTTGTGATGTTATATTTGTTGAATTACAAAGTAATATTTTACTCAGATGAAATGTATGTATTTTAATAAAAACAAAATGTGTGATAAGCAAAAACCGCAAATGTGTGATTTCCTACATTAGCAGTGACTTAGTATAGTCAGAGACGTGTTTTATACTTCTCTGGTAGAGGTCATAAAAAGGACTAAATGCCTTTTTTCGAACATTTGCTGGAAAATTTGGTGGACTCGTCAGTTATTCGGATATTATGAAACAATTGACATTAAAACCAGGGTCACATGTTTCGGTATTCATTTACATTTAGGTTCAGATTCTACATAGATCATCTAAACCACAAGTTGTTCATGTGCTGACTTTATGATCTTAAATACAATACAATCGGTATCTAATGTCTTCGTTGTCAGTGAAAAACAGTAGTTGAAAAGAGGTTGTTTGGTGTTCTGTTCTAGTATGAAAATATTTTATTTGCTTTGAGCGAAACTACAAGTTAATTTTTGAGCGCATTTTGCTTTTTTTCTCAAAATTCAGGATTAAGATATATTTTAAGAAAATACAAACAAGCTTTCCTTTCAAGTTAAAAGGTCGGTCTTTAAACTGTTGAGATTTTGACTTATATCCATCGAATCTTACTGGTCACTCCCTCTGATTGATTCGGACTTATGTTGTCACTACCTGATCTACTGATATACAAAAATAACATAGGTAATATTGACCAATTGCAAATGACTCGACTGCATGCACACTTCTTACGGGATTTATAAATTTGGACTCGACCGTACAATGACTCAACCGTAATCGAGGGAAAAAATGTAAACATTTGGTGGTAACACGGCCGTACACCGCAGTTTTTTGACAAATCGTTTTCAAGGTATTTACAGGTAAAATAGTTTCCGAGTATGCTGATCAAAATGTTTCGTAAAAAAATAAACTATACACATCCACTTTTGTTTGGAAAAGTGGATTGACTCGATGTAAAGTTCAATCAAAAATGATAATTTCGCTTCGATTTTTCAAAGCACCTCGGACTCTCAGTTTGGACATAAAATACAAGTTTATATGTGAACGTTGGTCTATGACGCTTGGTGTGGAGACTCCCCATTATAATTGGGTTCTGTAGAGTAACACAACTGAAAGCAAAACGAGGGCAAGTGAGTAAAAAGGAGAAAAAATGAGGTGTCTACCTAATTGGGCTCGGATGATCCGCCATCTTATTATGACTCAATAGAAATTGCCGTACAGGTTACAAGACAGTGTATCCTGAGTTCCTATCGATTTTTTATGTTTCTCTTGTCTCTAGTGCAGTTCGCTTGTGAATTGTAATATGTGATTGTAGTTCCCGGCCATTGTAGGTATTTATATTATCATGTTTTTGTAATTCAGTGCTGGACTGAAAACCGGTATCACTTGGAAACTTGCAATATCTGAATAAATAAAAATTTTGTTCAATATTAAGAAGCCCTCTCGCATGGCTCTGTCCTTAGCTGATTTTGGCTTTATTATTAGATTTTTTCTTTGTAATTTGTTCTCTGTCAGCTTTCACACATATTTAGGTATACGAATTTCCATTGTTTTGATTTGATCTTCACTGAAGAGACATTAGTTGTCGAAAAACGCATATGCAAAACCTAAATTCACAGAAACTTCGGTATTTTGTTATTTTTATATTGAAGAGATCAAAATATATAACAAACAGACCTATCGTCTTCACAATGACTTTGTATGTCAATGATTGTGTTTTCAGAAATTAATTTGTATAATGTCATTAGAAATGTAAACATTCGACTGGAGTTTGTCCTCCCTACAGTGTGGAGTCCGTAAAAACACTCCCTGTGTAAGAGATATATGTTCTTTATACATTTAAGTAATGGTGTACTTTTGCTTGAAAGAATTTCTCATATGGATGCATTATCATTCTTTCCAATTTTTGAATTTTCATTTTTCGTTTTTTCCATTTTTTATTCTGACCACCTATTTATTGTACCCATATGTCATGATTTAATCTGTGGTCTTACTACTTTTGACTCAATGAGTTACCAGTGATTTTTTTTAGTGTTGTGATTGTCATCTGTTGGCCAACGGATGACAGCGATAATAAGAATACTTTGCAATGTTTTATGTTTCTTGATGATCCCGCATTTATGGGTAAAGTACATGGACATGACATTGCTATCTAGTAATAAATTCCGATAAAAACGGTGCTAGTTGCCATCTTGAATTTTAGATGAGGTATGAGCAAAGATTTTTTTCTTCTGCAGAAATCTAATTGTAGCATGTGATTGTAATTTTTGGCCATTGTAACTGTTTACTTTTATCGTTTCTAAATTCATCATGGGGACTTTAGAATGAGGAACAACACTAAAAGGCGTTGTTCCATTGCTTTGGTTTGCCATATATTTGTAGAGTCTTTGTCTCATGTGCAATTACTCCATATTTCTTCGTTGCTCATTTTAGACAGGAATTGTTCTCTCCTGCAATGCAGAGTCCGATAAAATTTTCCCGAGAGAGATGATCTATTATGGTGTACTTCTTATTTTCTCATATGGATGAACTATCATACTTTCAAATTTTAGCAGTTTTGTTTTGTATTTTAATATTCAAAATACTATTCTGACCACAAGTTTATTGTGTCCACATTTCATGAATTTAACTTTTACTTATTTGTTTTCTATCTGCTTTAATATGTTTTGGTTAATGGACTTCTAAGTGTTTTGGAATGATCAGCACTGATGAGACATAGGTTGTCGAAATGCACATATGCAGCACATAAATTCACAGTAAAGTAAATGAGAACCAGCCGGCATTTTGTTGTTTATTTACAATGTTACAGAGTTTCTTCCTTTTAGCTCGATGAGTGCCCTATGGTTGAGATTGTCCTGATAGTCTTTTTTTTTTTGTCTTGCAACGGATGACAGCGATTGTAAGAACACTTTGCTAGTTAATTTTATGTTTGTTGACGATCCCGAGTCCATGTGATGAGGCACTGCTCGCATTTAGCAATAAATTCCATTCGAATGGATGCTGGGGCTTAAATGAGCAAGGTTCATTGTTGAAGGCCTCATGAGAGCTTCAAGATGAAGAACAACAATAAAAGCGTTGTTTTATTGCCATGTTTACCATGTATTTGTAGAAATTGTGCCTCATATGCAATAACATCCCTTCATTGCTTATGTAGCTATCTGTTTCATGGATAATCAGTAAATATTAATTTTACACTATAAAGGGGGACCGTAATATTTATTTGCTAAATCTTTTAGTCCCTCAATTAATTGGTTCTTTTTTACGATCGTACTTTTCATATTATGAAAATTAAGATAATTATTTCATGTTTATTCTAAGAGTAATTTGCATAACGTAGGGGAAATCTTTCTCAACAAATACTTTACATACTCACATTTAAATTTCATGTCAGAATCTGATACTTGTAAAATAAATTAGTAAATTTTCTAGATATAAATAGAATTAATTTTAAATATTTCTACTTTCGAAAGTTCCCAGTCAGGGGAGCTCAAATTTCTTTCAACGATCATGTCAAGAAAAATTCCTTGAAGGTTAGCATGACCCGTATCGTCATCCATTGTTTTAATACCAAACGAAATCGCACCAAACGACACATATCAGAAAATAGCCATCAGACAACATAGTACAGCATTTAGTTTACGAACACAAATTAAGATATTGTTTGAACAAAATAGGTCACACTTTGTGTCTATTATAGAATCTAACAATTCTTTGCATTTTTAGAGCTAATTGATTGGAAACTCTTTTGTATTTTTCTTATGAATTAAATTAAATGCTACTCTTAAAAAATGCTCAACAAAAGAAGATGATAAGACAATTACTTCAGCAACTTTTCATCTATAAGCCTTAGTCCCCACTGTCATATGGTGGATTTTAGAAAAAGAGTTGTGGAACATATTTGAAAAGACATTTATGTAAATTTTAACTGTCAAAACGCAACAGCTTTTATGTAAAACTGGAACTTAAAGCTTCTATGTGGCATGTCTCATGAATATTATAACTGACAAACAGCAAACGGATATTTGTTTTCTTAGAAAGATCCGGAAGCCAATCCTCTGTCGTGGTTGAAGTCCTAGGCTATCGCATTCATGATAAAAAATTGTCGCACCAGGTAATAACAGATATAAGTCAGTGATACTGCGATTGTTGCGCTCATTATTTATGGTGATGCATGGAGGCAATAAGCTACCGTATGTGAATTTTACAACGTTTATAAACAAAGATATAAAAAAAAATGCAAAGGCTACCTGTACATTAGAAATTATTTTAAGCTTTATTTTTTTTTTTACATCAATGTGCATTTATAAAAACCAAGTTTAAGCCGATGGAAACAAAACATTTCTGTTACTATAAGATAACATATTTTATTTTTTTTTCATTTGTTCTCTGTTTCTTTTAAATCTAAGTTTGTTAAAATCTATATGCATTGACCTTTCACAAGTTTTTGCTATTATTACGATTTTTTTTCAGGTTTTTAAAGTTTATATAATAATAAGATTTTATTTCAGGCGACCACCTGTTCCAAAGTCTTCAAAAAGTACCTCTATATTTACACGTGTATGTCCAATTAAGCGAAAAACATACTATATACCATTTCGTCTTCGCTACCAAGGAAGAATTTGTCATGTGCTTAAACCTTGGAGAAACAGACTCTGTCCTTACGTTGGATGTCAGTAAGTATTCATATCAGACATGCGTATCATGATCACAAATATTTATGCATTTGATAAACAGCCTTCAAAATTTTTTCAACGGTTCAGAAATTGAACAAAAGAATAGATCATCGATACTTTCATGCTCGATTTGATAAGACAATAGTATATTGGCATGAAAAACAATTGCTATAGCAACGTCATATCACTCAATTTCTGCAGTTTATGGTCTATCACCGGTACTAGCCAGCTTGTCGGTGCGATTTTCCATTACTAGTTGAAAGGAAAGTGATTATCACTTAATGACTTAATGATTGAATAGGTGAACATTTTGTATGAGAACGTCTCGGCATGAAATATTCATTTATATACATTATATATACTCTGTCTTTTTCTTTTTCTACAATAAACATCACATTTACAGTGCGCATTCTTATGTTTGTCTGTTTGCTCTGTAAATTGCTAACTCCTAACTCGACAACCCAAACGGCCCCCACCTTCGGAGGCTGCATCTGCCAATTGAACTTTTATCTTAAGTTTAACTGTAAATCATTGTTATTGTTCTATGTAATTATGTTTAACCCTTTTCTCATTTCAATTCATAAAAACAAGACGCAAAAAACGAAAGTTGTTTGACTGGGTTTCGATCTTAGAACTCCAGCAGCCTAAACTCGCGGCTATCAAGAGCATCACTAGTCAGTAGTTTAAAATACAGGTGTATCCCGGGAAGTAATATAAAACGCAAGCGAAAGATTCTAAAAATATATAATTATAAAAAACAGGAAATAGTTTTATTGATTTGTTTGGTATATTTTTTGCTATTGAATTTCGTAAAAAAGTGTGCCAAAGAGGCATGGCCATTTACCTGTGGATTTATTTCATACTAATTTTGCGAATGCATTAAGTCTCCTCGAAAACATCTGTAATATACACTATCAGAACAAAATCAATTCAAATGCATTTTCGTACATTTAGATGACAGATTCAGCCACAGAACTTGCCATTTGTTTGCAATTTTGAAAGATTTTGATAATTTGTGTAGGTTTTTATTAAAATTCGTTGTATAGGACCTCCAGAACCAAATTAAACTAATTGCCAATTGGAAAACAAATGATTATACGTTCGCAGCATAGAATTGGTTTTGGTTCTCGGTATCCTTTGAGTAGTACTATCTTCTCAAACACCGTAAAATAGCTAAAATTGACATACAGCCATTTTCGACTGCTAATAAGTCAGAAAACATTCAAGTGTGGCATATATTAATTTTATTTCTAATAAGTACACATACCAGACACCACTTTAAACGATTTTTGACAACATTTGAGCAAATTTTGAAAATGAGCCAACCTAGGAAAAAAATTCACGCCTTAGTGGCCATAGTTATTTCATGGAGTCTTGAATAAACTAAGACTCCTTCCGTAACCACATTTTTTATGCAAAAAAAAAAGACTTTTATTCTAGCTATGTCAAATTCGTAATGTATCCAATCGTTCGTGAAAAGGTACAACTTTCAAGTCGTGGCAACCTCTCAGACCTATCTGGGTCTGCTTAGGAACTAAATACGACAGCAACGAACAAGTTCCGCTGGCTTATTTTCATAAAAATCGAACAAAAAAACCAACACTTTTCCTGCACTGAAGATGCCATTTCGCGGGGATTTAAATATACGCTGTCATTTTTCTAACAAATATTCGTTAATATGCATTATAGATATACTCTGCCTATAAGTTACACTTTTAAGTAGTATTCCATATTTTGTTCAAACGAGGATGCCATTAAAAGTAATTTGAGAGAAAATCTATATGTTCCAGACCATACGTGTACGGTCCGGACCATACAAGTATTTTTTCGAAATACCCATACGGTCGGACGGTCTGGCTATTTCAAAGTCTTGCGTGTTCTTGGTATAATATATCAGTAAATTAATAGACCTTATACAATATTATTTAATGAATTCAGCTCTTATGTTTAGAAACAAATAAGATTTTCGAAAAAGCGTTATTTTAAGGAAAATATAAGATAAAAATAATAATTCACTTTACTGTAATTATGTTTTGGAGATGCCTTTATAAAAGTGACTTATTAATTGAACGTTATTTGAAATAAAATAATAAAAAACAAGTGTTTCGTAAAAAAAATAAATGAATTGGTCTTCTTGTCGGAACATCCCGAGATAAAAAAAATAATTGAATTCCACCTCTAAGGAACAGCAACATTTTTCCCCCATTATCCCAAAAAAGGGTGCAAATCCTCGTATAGGGGCGGCTGAATAAATATAACAGCGGAAATTACACAGTGCTCCAAAAATGAATACTCTCTGTCCACGAACAGAACTTCTCAATGTAAAAATGAAATACATGTGTCACCTGTGTGAAAATGTGAAAATATTTTTTTTTATTTCACTGCTTCTATAATTTCATTTCATTTATATTAGTAATTTATTATTTTTATAAAGACCTAAATAATTTATACGGTTTTCAGTGGATGTTAGTGGATCAGTTTTGACTGTAACTTATTTCTTTGTTTGAATTACGATTGTAGTGTTTTACTTTGTACTCATACGGTCTAAATATACGTGTATGGTCCAACTCGTAGCAGACCGTACATGTATACTTATACGGTTCGACCGTACGCGTATGGTTCGACCATACGCGTACGGTCGGACCATTTGAGTATACGCATACGGTCTGGACCGTACGCGTACGGTCCAAATACGCGTATGGTCTGGAACATATACAATATAGCTCTCTTATTTAACTGTAGTTTGACAATTTGAACCTGCTTTTAGCTTACTATAAGATATCATACCGTTTTCATGTACCCTGACCAAAAGGGTCAATGCAAACTAGTGTCATAATCTGATATATGTCGATCGCACATCCATTAAAGTCGGTTTCACTTCCTTTAGATAATGGAAATCTCACGATTTCAGCTTTATTTTTGCACTAATCTTTATTATATTTGGTATGTATATCGAGAATGATCATACATAACTGAAAAACGTTGAATTCGCCGTTTACGACATGCACAAAAGTCTGCAGTCATGTGCATTTTCACAATTTTTTTCAAAGAAGTGAAAATGTTTAAGTGTTGGATTGTTCTATTTTGAGGGCGACCAAGTAACTTGATGAATTATATGACCCGAGTTGACCTACCTATTAAAAGCAAGGTGTACTCGTTCGGGGTTAACAATTGTTGTCCACGGACTTTTTGTTTGTAATTAGCAGTACATCAACAATTTATTTCAAATATTTCTTTGGGGTTTAATGCATGTATATTTTAAATTGCATGTATAAGTATTTTGTTGAATTATATCATTTAAGGGTATGTTTTTTTTCTTAAATCAAAAGGGGGTCCAAGCACATGGTAAAAGCCAAAGTGAGACTTGTTTATCATCTGACTTAAAGATATACCTGCCTATACCTAATTCAGAATGGTCCAGTCTAGTCGATAATTGTGCGCGAAAAATATCATCCATTTAAAAGCATTCAACATTTTTAAAAAGTGCTTTTTCTTTCAACATGTATTGGAAATCATCAAATTACATGAAAAAGTGGTTCCAGAAGTGTATGATATTTCTACACAACCATGCAAAATCCGGTGCCGAAATATGCAATATTAAAGTCAGCAGAAGAAAATATCCATTATCTATAGGAAGTGAAACAGACTTTAGCTTTTCACATTTTTATCAACTTTCCTTAAGCCAATTAAACCAAACTTAATAGAAATAATGTTTGAAAGACAATGTTCATTCTAATCCGACAATACATAGCTGCCAGCACGATTATAGTTTACATTGGCCGAAAAGATAAAATCTTATTTTGCTAATTTCTAAAGAAACCCATGAAGCATATACAGCCAAACTGTGCAGAATATTTCCGATTGACTGTCAGTAAAGGACATCGATTAACATTGGCCCTAAGGAAAAATCATATTACGGAGTGTACGTTCCACAGCTGATTCGTTACGCGAAATTATGCAGATTTTCTCATTAGACATAGAAATGGCCGTTTCCGCTTTTATTAATCAGGGATTCAAAAAGATTCCGTCTCAAACTTTTGATCATTTAAAAATTCTCTAGATATCAGTACCTTGTCGAAAAATTTAAAGTTTCGATCAAAACTCTGATTCAAGTTTCTTTCTTTACTTAATACTGTGATGATCACTTCTTTTAACTGTCTTCGACCTTTCAATGGCAATTGCTGTTCAGTTGCAACCGGACACTACCACAATAGAAAGGAAGGTTTGGCTAGCCATAAAATCGGTTTAATCCTCAATTTCTTTTGAAACGCCTGTACTAAGTCAGGTCAATTTTGGTCTAAAATTTTGCCGGTGGTTTCCACCTGATTTTTTTAAAATTTTTGTTTCATGGATTTGGCTCTTGACCATTCTGTACGGCAATTTTTATTACCCCAATTTTGATCATCTCCTCTAAAACATTTGACGCAAATTATACTCAACTTTACAGGACAGATTTATGGTAGGCTCTTCATCATAATTACTCATTTGAATTTCATTTTGACAGAACAAAATGGCCGCAAGCTCGTAACTTAGTTTAACATTTAACCCTACGGGAATAAGAATGATTTTGATCATCTACACTTAAGCTCATGAAACAAATTTGAGTAAACGTACAAATGTAGCTGATGTGCTGAATAATCGTAAGATTTCTGTTTGATTCGAAAAAGTGGGTACTGTGGGGAACACAGATTAACATTGGCCCTTTTGGATAGTCATATTATGATTATCTCCTCTGAAACCCTAGAGCAACTTCAACGGAAATTACCTTTTTCGTTCTGATCCGACAAAAACTATTGCCGCAAGCGCGGAACTGAGTTCAATATTCGACCTACAAAAAAAATTGTCCTCACCTGTATTGAAACTATTGATGCAAACACTGGTTTGAAATTGAAACCTATGAGAAAAACATTATTATTCTCATCTGTTTCTAAACTACTGAAGCAATTTAACCAAACTTTACTGACATTATGTAGGGAATGGCTTTTAAAAAGGTTTCTTATTACATTAATTTAATTTAATGCTTAATTTATTTAATGAGGAATACAAACAGCCCGAAGGCTACAAAGTTGTTCTCCTCATTATTACATTATGTTCCCAAAACGAAGTTTGGCAGTCGTATTGTATTTGCTTTGTTTCTTATTAAGTCTCCAAAACGAAGATTATGGAGACTTATTTTTTTTTTGGTCAATTCTTATTAAGTCTCCCAAACGAAATTTGGAGAGACATATTGTTTTTTAGCTGCAAGTCTTATTTTTATTATTTAATTAATTAATTTTTATTATTATTCTTGGTCTTCTTCCGTCTAAAACTTTGTCCACCGAAGACTAGTGATTTAAACTTCATGAAACTTCACATCTTGGTAGAGGTTAGTGAGAAGTTGTTTCATCCGGTCTCCATAATGGTGACCGTTGCCATGGAAACAGAAAAAAGGCGAAAAATTCAAAGTGCTCAGAATAGGATGAAATTTTACAGGAATGTTATTTAGCAAGCATACAATGAGAAAATGTGCCTTGGAATTTCCAAAACGAAGTTTGTCGAGACTAATTGTTTTTGCTCATTTTTTAAATTCGTATTATTATGATGGAAGAGAACAATGCGAATGTGTGCCATTCGGTCTTGGAATTATCAAAATGGGGACCGTTGCCAAAGAAACGAAAACAGGTTGGAAAATTTAAAGTGCTAAGAACTCAATGAAAAATTAAGATGAATGTTGCTTAGGGTACATAGAAATAATGTTTGGTCTTAAAATTTAAAATGGCGACCATTGCCATGGAAACAGAAAAAAGGCGGGAAATTCAGAGTGCTCAGAAGTCAATGAAATTTGACAAGAAGGTTGCCTAGGTTATATTAAGAATGGTTTTTGGTCTTAACTTTTCCAAAATGGTGATCCTTGCCATGGAAATGGGGAAAGGGTGGGAAAATTCAAATTGCTTAGAATTGTGTAAAACTTTGCAGAATTGTTGTTCTTCATTTGTGGGAATAATTTTATGATTTCCATCTGCTTTTTTGTGTTAGCTCTGCAAACGCAGTTCTTATTTTGTTTTATTATTTTTTTTTTCTTGTTCTCTCTTTCTTCCGCTCAATTATTGCCCTTCCCCATATCTCGGCTACTTTTTTTTTTACCAAAATCATGAAAATTCATGAAACTTCACAGGAATGATTGCCTCTAGAGTACAGGTGTTCGAAGCTTTCAAAATTTTCAATGTGGCCATGGAAACAGAAAACAGGCGGGAAAATTAAAAGTGCTGGGAATTGGAGGATATTTTACAGGAGGGTGGACTAGCATGTGTACAAAGATTTTTAGACTCATAATTTTCTCAATGGCTGAAACGGAAAGAAGGTGGGAAATTAAAATAGAAACAGAAAAAAGGCATAAAATTCAAAATGCTCCGAATTCGTTGAAATGTTACAGGAAGGTTGACTAGCATGTGAAAAAATGATTTTCAGCCTTAGAATTTTCAAAGTGACTGCCGTTGCTATGGAAATTGAAATCAAAAGAGCAAAGGCACTGATGGAATGGTTTTTTTATGACAATAATGCTGTGTAGAATTTCTGTTAGTATGAATATTTTTCTCATGCAAACGACCACATTTTTTGTCATATATTTTTACAAACTTCTAATTTGCTCCAAAAGTATGGATGTTCCCTGTTTTGATTGAAATTACTCTTGGAGATGACCTTACGGGAGCGTTATATGCGGGGTCCGCCTACTATGCAAATTTTTGTGGAAAATGTAGCATTTTGCCATATACTGACATTTCCTTCATTGTTGGATCAGTACTGATCATTACATCTCCGTGTGTACCCATCATACTGTTTCACAGTACATGTGCCGTAATATCCATCAGGAAATCAATCAATACCAAAATAGTACATTTTGTACAGCAAAACATGCATATGAGTCTCCTGTCATGTCCTGTAGACAAGGACCAGTGCACATACCTTTTAATTTAATAACTATACTCGTAAATTTTTAGTCCTTAACATCGGTCTTACAAGCACTTCCTTCACTCATTTTGGAACAATGTTCCCTTCAAAGAAAGTACACACTGTTGTTGACAGCAACTTACATTCATTCAAAGCTAAATTTTAAGGTCTGAATATTTGAAACAGTCATACATGTCATTTTTCAGTAATCTCTTTACTTTCCATCTACTATGAGGGTTTTTGAAATTAAAAAAAAAAAAGCAGTCTTCCATATATGGAGCCTATAGCTCATACTTTGGCAAAAAGTGGCTGAATAAATTGAAATTGAATTATAAGAATTAACCTATTCCTGTAACGAAAAAATTGTAACAAAAAAGAAAAATCTTGTATGGAAAACCCTGTTTATGCTTCAGCACTTTAAAAAAAGACACATGTTTCTATTAATTTAATGGTTAAAAATGTATAATAGCTCAAATTTAAAAATGACCTCTGAGAAAACCTCAAAACAAAAATTAAATGGGAAATAACCCAAGCCAGTATCTAACCCGTATAAGAAGAAAATACAGTTTCCAAGTATTTTTACAGATATTCTGTATGTTTGTGCATACATGAATTTGTGAAAAATACTTGACAAATCCTATCACAGTTGAGGCAAACAAAAGTACGATTTAGTAACCCAGCTTTAGTTTATCGCATGAATTCAGTAAATGTTCCCTTCATGACTGTCTTTGCAAATAATAAAACTAACAGAGGAAAAAAAAACACACACACGCAACATGTCTACATACATCTAGGAAGGTATATATTTGGTAGAATGAGACAATTCATCACCTAAAGAAGAAACAGCCGTTAATGTTAACATCGAGAGGTAAACTCCGGGGGTAAAATGGAATAGAAAAACAAAATCACGTAGTCACTGTAAATCCAATTTCGGCATATGCGAACTTCGACAACTCATGTCTCTCCAGTGCAGACACAATCAAAACAATTGGAAATCCATATACCAAAACATGTGTAAATTCTGACAGAGAACAATACATTGGCAAACGAATACAGAAGCAAGAACGAGGAAAGGGTAAATTCTAAACTCATAAATCCAAAATCACGGCAATTCACAGCAACACAAATTGAGACAGTATGACAAAGAAACAAAAATGAACAAAAACGCCACAAAGAATAAAGCACTAGCAGTGTGAACCCCTATAAAAACTGAGGTATCATCAGGTGCTCCGGAAGGGTAAACAAATCACCAATAGAATCTAAATAGGAAAGCCAAAATCAGCTAAGGACAGAGGTATGCAAGAGGGAGATACTCCTCAGTTTTAAATAAATTTTTCTTAAATTTAGACATTGAAATTTTTCAAATAAAATACGCTTTCGGGCCAGCACCGAAGCACTGGCTTCTGGGCTGGTGATTACCCTCGGGGACCAATAATCCACAAGCAGAGGCATCGACCAAGTGGTAACAAATTACTAAATACCGAAGTTACTGTGAATCCAATTTCTGCATATTATTAATGATTAATTCATGGGAGATCATCGCTGTGATTTACCGTTTCTTCCTATATTAATTTCACTGAGAAAGTTGGTAATAAACAAAAATATTTATTTATAATCAAAGTCAGAGATGAATAAATACATTGCCTCAGTCATTCATTATACAGTTGCATATTCATACGTACGACCGAATCAGAGGCATATTAAATATTCAAACCACTTTTCAAAGAAAAAAAAATGCAACTGATGTTCAATGTTGTTAAGATTTGAAGGAAATATTTGCTTTGAAAAAAAGGATTCTTTAGGGTGTGGATAGTTCACTGCGTCAGGTTAATACATTTCCCGAAAGGCAGGAAAAATCAAAAGTGCTGGATGAAATTTTACAGATACAAAAAATGTTATCTTGCATGTGGACAAATGATTTTGAGACTCGCATGTTTCGAAGTGGTCCGCTGTTTCCATGGAAACGGAAAAGGGAGGATTCAAAGCGTACGATGTTACATGAAGGTTGCCTTCCATGCATTTAAGCTTCATGCATATTTTTCAAAATAACTGCCATTGAAACTTGAAAATGCTGAAAAATGAGAGGTGCTATGAATGGGATGCACAGTGTTCGTTTATGGGACGTCTGTAATACCTTGCGTTACACTGATAAATATTTCCAATTGGACAAACCATCACCGCAGGTGCAAACATTATTATATAGTTTACCATTTGCGGGTTTATATCAACTTCATCGCAGATTATTATGACAAAGTTTTAATATTGGCCGTTAAGGAAAATGGTATTTTGATCATCAAATCTGAAACCCCTGAAGCAAATTGAATCAAATTTTAGCGAAAAATAGTACGGTAGATTTTTCATTATATGTGGTCCTTTCGTAACAGTCTGACAAAAAACTTTGTCGCCAGCGCGGAATGTAGTTTAAATTCAACCCATTGAGAGAAATGTGTCGTTTCCTGCTCTGAGTGTATTGAAGCAAATTGAACTAAACATTACTAGCCTTTTTAGAAAATTATATATTGATCATTTTTCACTGGAACCCCTGATGCAAATTCAACAAAACTTTATATTAATGCTTCAGACAATTCTTTAGAAAAGGGCCGAAATATCGCCCACCTTCAAAAATAAACTGGCAAGCATGTTTTGATATAATTAAAGACGCTGTAACCAATATTGTAAAAAATGGTGCAAACGAGAAAGTGCAGACAAGCATGCTCTAAATTTGTTTAAAGATAAAATTATTACCAAGGTCACCAACAGAATAAATTTTTTTATCAAGATATTTATGTTGAGTCACCTCCTAAGCTGTCTGTAAATAGAATTGAGTTAAAACTGAAGGATCCTGGTAAAAAAAATATGCGTGTGTACATGTTGACAAGGCTTCTAACAACGTTGCTATTGTCTGAAAGAAATACTACATTGATGTCCAACAAAACGAAATGGACAAGTCAGACACTATCAAACGTACCAACTGGGACGAAAAAACGTTAACCAAACAATATTATAAGGATACAGAAATGCTTAAAATTCCACCTAAAGATAACATCTTATCTACCATGTACTGGGTTCCGAAGCTTCACAAAAATCCCTTCAAAAATCGTTTTATTTCAGCATCTAGTAAGTGTTCTACTACCAATTTATCCATCCATTTAACTAGTTCACTTACTTGTATAAAGGAGTTGGTTGTTAAATACTGTGAAAAAAAACTTATCAAAACTCTGGTGTAAATTACTTTTGGAGTGTAAAAAATTCTATTGAAGTTTTAGATAAACTACAATCTATTCAAAGACCAGTCTCATCTATCGACAGTTATGATTTTTTTACACTTTATACTACCCTTCCACATAATTTTATTTAATCCAAATTGGGACAACTTATTAAATGGTCTTTTAAATATATGGTCTGCAGTTCAAAAAGCAAGGATTCTTCTATAATATAACCTATAATAATCATTGTTCCTGGACATGTGATGATATGACTAATGCACTCAATTTTTTGCTGGACAATATTTTTGTTCGTTTTGGCAACACTATTTATCAACAGGTCATAGGTATTCCAATGGGTACAAATTGTGCACCTCTCATTGCAGATCTTTTTCTTTTCTCTTACGAACGAGATTTCATGAAAAAACTTCAAAACGGAACCATACCTAACAGTGATAAACTTATTTCTATTTTCAATGATAACAGCAGGTATATTGACGATATCCTTACTATTGATAATCCCCAGTTTTTTTATTATGTCGACATTATTTACCCACAAGGGATAATTTTGATTTCACTATTACTAATTTCCCTTTTCATGACGGCGACATTCCCCATGCTCCATCCTAAGGGGTGCATATTTCTCAACTGGTACGATTCGCACGAGTTTGTTCTACTCTTGATGTTTTCAATGAACGTAACCGTACTATCACAGCCAAATTTTTACAACAAGGTTACAGATTTCAGAAGTTGTTGAATACATTTAAGAAGCTTTGTAATAGATATGAACACGTTAAATCTAAATATGGCGTTACTCGTAAACAGCATATTACTATGGGCATTTCTAGTCCTCAATTTTACGGAAATGTTGTTAAAAATGCCAGAAATTGATTAAAAATCAAGAAAAGCTGGGACGTAACTTAAATTCTTTACGTAATAGGGGATATCGGCAAGATATTCTGCTTGCATCCGTTAAATTAGCTCGGAGACCTAGTGACCTGAAAATTTTGCACACATACTGGCCTCTCACTGATACTGCCGATGTCTACTGATATTTATGATGATTCTTGACCAAACCCTCCGGGAAGTTTTGAGTTTGATTTTTCTTCCGTAGTGCGACAGTGTTCTACCAGCAGACTAGGCTCCTTGAAATAGCCGGCAGTTTAGCGGCGAGCATCCCTTGACCCATCTTTCAAAATAACGTATTGTCTTTTTCTCTCCTTTCAAGATTGTGGTCATGGAGTTAGTAGTCTACCTGTAGTTGGTTTTATTCGTATATTTTTATACTATAGGGAAACGGGACAGATAAAGGGGAGGTTCGGGTACCAATAAACCGGTTTTTTCTAGTGCCGATACCAAATCCGGCTGTCCCGAGTTCCTATCGTTGTCTACGTTTGTCTTTTGTCTTATACGTGTTTTCTTGTGTAGTTCCCTTGCAAATTGTTGCATGTAATTATAATTTTAAGCCATTGTAGGTGTTTCCTGTTATCCATTTTTTAACATTCACAATAAATGCTTATATTTTAAGATTTCTAATGGCTTTTTGATTGACAAAACATGGTTGCCAGCATGGAACATATTTTAACACTTGCCGTACAGGCGATTTAGAATTTTTGAACATCTCATTAAAAAATCTGATTGGAAAAAAAGCATGGCCGCCAATGCAGTCCACTATATCAAGTTTAACATTGGTTTTTTGGGGGAAAACATCATATATTGATCACCTTGTAAGAAACTCTTGGAACAATTTCAACCAAATAACTAAATACCGAAGTCTCTGTGAATTTACTTTCTGCATATGCGCATTTCGACAACTTATGTCTCATCAGTGCAGATAAAATCTAAACATTTGGAAGACCATAAACTCAAAAATGTTTAAAAACTGACAGAGAACAAATAGATGAATGTTATATGGAACAATAAATGCTCATTTCATTAAGAACCTAATTTGAAAACATCATTTTCATCATCTGCTCTGACAATATTGACCCAAATTATCCAAATGTATCATAAGAATGAAAAGAGGTCCTCCATGAATAGCGAGTCGGAATCGATAAAAAAATACCGTCAGCATGGAAAATAGTTAAACACGTGACCTGATGGGATAACCTATTATTTTGCATTTTTTGTCAGAGTAGCGATTCAGGCTCAGTCTATATATAAAGCAGAAAAATGTTCATATGTAATTAATTGTTGCATCCTCTGTATTGCATGTATACATTTCTTCCCATTTGTAATCATCTAGATCATACATTTTTATTTGCAATTAAGGTACAAACCTATTACAGTTATCATACACAGATATTTGTAAAAAGTTTGGATTGTGTAAATTTCTCTTTTAACAAAGGAATATCTTTCGGAACGAGAAGTTGACAATTGTTTAAAAACAGTAAATAATGATTTATAGGTGACGTCTGTGTCCATTGTGAGAATGGATTATTGTTGTAAACTCTTTAAAAACACAATACAACCTTGATTTTATTACAATTATAATAACTTTATGGGGATTCGCATTTATTTGTTTATAATGACAATTATCTTATCGATTCTGAAGATGAAGACAGAAGGTATAAAGACGAAATAACCTGACAGTAACACAAAAAATAAGTAATACTAAGGATTTACACGATGTCTTGATGGGGAATCTAAATACAGATGCCAGAAACGCCGACTAAAATGAACCTAAAAATATTAACGAGACTATACAAGAATAAAGAAAGTAACACTGATGTAGTAATTTGACAAAATCAAATTTAAAAATCGAGTAAGAGATACCGTTAAGTTTACAAAAAGTTGTAGCAACGTTCTTATTTACTGAAGATGATATTCTCATATACGTTATGCTTTCAGATTTCGATCATGCAAAGGAGTAAGTGCACCACGGCCGACTGCACTAGCATGCGTCCACACTAATGTTAGAACAATAACGTATTATTTTTGGTGTCCTAGTCGACCTTCTATCCCAGAGAGACCAATACCACCAATTATAGGATCAAGAACACTACGTCTTCCCCAATGCTGCTCATGCATGAAATGGACACCTCGATGTTGATTAATAAAAGAATATTGTAACTTACTCTTTGTGTTAATATTAGTTAGTTCCAAATGTCTTCTGCAAAAAGTATATAATGTTTCCTGTAGCAGATGTTGGCGTTTTTTATTGACGCCCTGCCCTTTTTAATTTTCATTTGTGGTGCACTGCCCTTTTTCAACCTCTGTGCCTTGACGCCCTGCCGTAAGTTAGCTGAAACTGTGTTTTTTTTCTTTTGGAAATCGTTAAAAATTGAAGTATGATGTTCATTTCCTTACATTTGCACTAATCCTACTTTAGTAAATAATAAAAGTGACAACAAAAGTCCGAATCGATCAAAGCAAGAGACCAGTAAGGAAAATCCGTATAACATTCGACTGAATCAGAGGAACACAATCCGACACAGAACATTTTTGGCAAGCCGTCATCAACAGCGCCACGAAATTTATTTTCGGGTTTATCAAAAGCGCCAATATTTACCGATCAAAAGCGCCAATATAGCTGTAAAAAATACAAAATTAAAAATAGAAATGTTTTATTCAAAAGTGGGTATGATTTTGAGGTTCATGATTCAATTTTAGATCTAAATGGACGTTATATTATTCTGGATCTTACATTATATGATCAAAGAATAACATTTGTATGTTTATACGGATATAATACTGATGAAACAGATTTTTTTAATGAGTTGCTTCATAAAACCATGAGATTCAATAACACTAGTTTAATATTTTGTGGTGACTGGAATGTAGTACAGGAGAGGTATATAAATACCCATGACAGAAACCAGAATACTAGGGAAAAAATGATGAGTTAAAAGAGACACTTGTTTTGTTGGATCCGTGGAGGACATGTTATCCTAGTGATAAGAAGTAAACATGGCGTCAAACATCACCTGTGAAACAAAGTCGGATTGACTATTTCCTTGTATCTGAGGATCTCTTTGCTCTCATGGAAACAACAAAAAACAACAGAAATTATTCCAGGATACAGAACTGCTCATTCAGGAATTATTTTTGGTTTTACTGCTAGTCTTACAAAGCGTGGCAGAGGGTACTGGAAATTTAATTCACAGTTATTACGAGACTCTGATTATGTAGAGCTAGTTAAAAGATCTATAAATGATGTCGTATCAGAATACTATGTTTGTGGGGATAGAGAAAATTTGTTAGATATACAGGTATCATGTAATAACCAAACATTTTTTTGAAATATTAAAAATGAAGATTAGAAGTGAAACAATAGCTTATAGTATTAAAAAATCAAGGGAGGAAAAAGAGAGATTTAGTAAACTAGAAATAGAGATAAATGTTTTAGAAAATATTGTAAATATTAATCCAAATGAAGAAGTATTGACATCACTTCATCAGAAAAAATGTGAATTAGAAACTAGAAGACAACATTTAGCTGAAGGCCTAATTATCTGTTCTCGTGCTAACTGGCATGATAATGAGGAAACATGCACAGACTATTTCTGTTAATTAGAAAAGAAAGCATTCATTAATAAAACTATGTCTGAAATAATACATGATAAAGGTAACCATATATCAGATCAACCCAAAATTTTGAGTGAATTAGAACATTTTTACCAAAAACTTTATTCTTCACAATAATTGACTTTCGAAGATGAACACCTTTTTTGTACATGATGTTGGATTGAGTGAAGATGAAAAAATGTTATGTGAGGGTAAATAATCTTTTAAAGAATGTTGGAGTGCATTAAAGCAGATGGATAATGTTAAATCTCCTGATTCAGTTGGCTTTACTATGGATTTTTATAAATTCTTCTGGAGAGATTTTGGACCTTTTCTGTTTCGATCTTTAAAGTTTGATTATGAATTGGGTTGTTTCTCAGAGTTTCAGCGTCAGAGCATTATAACATGTATTCCAAAAAAAAGGAAAAGGCAGACGACAGATTGGAAACTTGCGTCCTATTAGTTTATTTAAATACTGATATAAAAGTTGCATCAGCTGTGTTTGCGAACCGTTTCAAACAAATAATTCCTTCTATCATCAGTGATACCCAAAAACGTTTTATGAAGAACAGGTTTATTGGTGAGAATACAGGGTTTGTTACTGTTGATTGATTTTGAAAATAGCTTTCGATTCTATTGAGTGGAATTTTCTGGGAAATGATTTTGGTCATTCAGTTTGTAAATGGGTGAAAACATTATATACTGAGGCAAAAAGTTGCGTTATTAATAATGGCCATATGTCATTTTTTTTGTCTTCAAAGAGGTTGTCGTCAAGTAGATCCATTATCTCCTTATTTATTCATTATTGGTGTAGAGTTACTTGCTGTGCAATTAAAATCTAATCAACAGGTAAAGGGAATTATTATAGATGGGAAGAATTTTTTTTCTTGGATTTATACAAGAAAGCATGTTTTTTAACTCTCTTATTATTATAGCTAAAAAATATATCTACAAATGTAAGTTTGAAAAAAAAGCTTCCTTGTATTGCTGGGTTGAAAAACAAAATTAAAAATTACTATGCACTTGAACTGTATGTTGCTAAAAACATGGTAAGGTAGACAGGTTGAAAAAGTTTTGGACCCCTATTCAATCAATTTTCCCAGATACGGTTCTAGATTAATAATTTAATAACAAGCAATAAGTACAACAAAAAGACATTTAAACATAAAATTAAAATTATTTTCCATATATAAATTGTTTGTAATAATATGAAGAGAGGTCAGTGAGAGAATGTATAAGAGTTGATTAAAAATAATATTGTAGTTTGTTTTCAAGTATATTATCATGAAAATATAATAGTCATATGTATGTTGATATGTATATTTATTCAAATTCCCAGCAACACCGTGCTGACTATTAAAAATAAATAAAAAAAGAGATGCATAATTAAATTCAAATATTAATTTACATTTTTCTAAAAATCAAATTAAATAAATAAAAATTATAAATTTTATTATACATTTATCTATATATTATCATTTATTTAAAACTATCTTCCTTTTAGATAATTTATAATAAGTGGAGAAAAAGGATGAATAATATATATTTTTAATGTTATTAAGATTTAACAAAAATAAAGAATAAAAGAAAAATCTAAAAATACATCAATAAAATGCATGTCACGTGTATATATGTAAAACTTTTCTATTATATTAGGTAAGTACTGAGTATTTTTCATACGCAAAATTTAATAACTTGCCAAGTTTGGTCACAATCCATTTAATCTGAGAAAAGTTAGTGGCCAAGATGGACGTTCCTATCACGAAAATAGAGTCTAATAAAGGAAAACCTGTCATTATTTGCGATGGACATAAATTCAGACAAGCTTTCATAAAGAAAAGTGGTGAAATAAGTTGGATGTGTACAATGAAATCATGTGCAGCAAGAATTACGACATATGCATCATGTGTTGCTGTTTTGAATAGAAGTTTAGCCCATATCCATGAAACGGACAAAAGAAGATTAGAGAGGCAAATTCTAAGAACAGCTTGTAAAAGAAAGGCTCAAACCAAATTACAGATAGACCATCCAAGATCATTTCATCAGAATTATGCAAAATGGACGAAGAAAATTTGCAGAAAGAAGATATTGCTAGTGTTCGTCAGTCCATGTATCCTGAAAGAAGGAAACTTTTCCAGCCCAGCCAAAGAATCGGGAAGAATTCCAACGTATTTTAGACACAATTGGTATGATAACAAGCAAAGATGGATATTGTGTTTTAACATATAACATTGAAACTGGAATTACTATCCGTAGATGTGAAAATAATTGGAATTCTTATGTAGTGATGTCCGAAATATTTTTTGCAATTGTATACTTTTCATGGTTTTTAAAATGGCCATTACATACCGCTAGATTTCTGTTTATTGCAATCAAAATCCAAAGTATGGACTTTATTTGCCAATTGAGACTATTCATTCTGACTTTGAAGAACATATGCACTCAGTTGTGAAACAACGGCAGTAGAATACAGAAGGAAAAAAGGAGTGAAATTCACAAAAATAGAAGTCCAAAGACACGCCCAAAACGTGAACACAGAAAACAATGACGTTAGATAAAAAAAGCAATGACGTTAGACAGGTAAAAAGCACAGAAACAGAAATTACAATATTCAAAACAAAGGTACTCACAGTGTGAACTCCAGTAAAACTGAGAGTGACATCAGGTGCTCCGGAAGGGTAAGCATGTCCTGCTCTGTTAACAGTGAATAAAAGGATATGGAGTAAATGCACATGAGACAAAGTCTCTACAAAAACATGGTAAAAAAACAAGCAGAGGAACAACGCTTTTATTGTTGTTCTTCATCTTGAAGTCACCATGAGGCCTTCAACAATGAGCTTTGCTCATACCTCATAGTAAGTTCAAGACGGCCCCTAGCACCGGCTTAAGCGGAAATCTTTGCTAATTGTCGAGCAACGCTACATCCATGTCTTTCTTGGTCATGGGTGCGGGATTGTCAACAAACATCAATGAAACTGGCAAAGTGCTCTTACAATCACTGTCATCCTTTGCCCGACAAAAGCACTAGTGTCTTAAGCTAGTGGACAACTACAACATATAGACAAACACAGGACACTCATCAAGTCGAATATAAGAAAACTTGGCGTTATAACATAGTGAGATGTGGGCACTTAAAACAGGTGGTCTGGATTACATTTCGAAATTAATAAAATAAATGCCAAAATTTGAAAGTATCAATAGTAGATCCAGATGAGAAATTCTCTCACGCACAAGTACACCATAACTGAAAAATATAGAGAGCATACATCTCTCGCACGGGGAATCTTTTTACGGACTCCACACTGCAGGAGAGACAAACTCCAGTCGTAAATGGTGAATAAAAGGATATGGAGTAAATGCACATGAGACAAAGTCTCTACAAATACATGGTAAAAAACAAGCAAAGGAACAACGCTTTTATTGTTGTTCTTCATCTTGAAGTCACCATGAGGCCTTCAACAATGAGCTTTGCTCATACCTCATAGTAAGTTCAGGACGGCCCCTAGCACCGGTTTAAGCGGAATTCTTTGCTAATTGTCGACCAACGCTACATCCATGTCTTTCTTTGTCATGGGTGCAGGATTGTCGACAAACATCAATGAAACTGGCAAAGTGCTCTTACAATCACTGTCATCCTTTGCCCGACAAAAGCACTAGTGTCTTAAGCTAGTGGACAACTACAACATATAGACAAACACAGGGCACTCATCAAGTCGAATGTAAGAAAACTTGGCGTTATAAAATAGTGAGATGTGGGCACTTAAAACAGGTGGTATGGATTACATTTCGAAATTAATAAAATAAATGCCAAAATTTGAAAATATCAATAGTATATCCATGGTCAGCACCCGTCACACTGTGAGTGATTCAATCCGGGAGAATGTCAAAGTCGGTAGTCAAATCCGGGAAGACGTGAATCTAGCTGAAAATGTCCGCTTTCATTTGGGATACTGACACGTCAAATCTTTCAATAATGTTATGGTGACGGCCATAGAATTTCTTGAGGGATTAAATTAACATAGGTTGAACAAATCCCTGACTAAGCGGTGTTTTTGCTCTGATAAAAAATCACTGTACAAACTACACGCTCGACAGTAACGAATCAACTGTGAAATGTACACTCCATAGGCTGGAGAGGTAGGTATATTGCTGCTGAGAGAGGGAAAGTTCACAGTTGGGAAATTAAAATCATCACGCTTGTCATATAGCTAAGATTTCAAACGTCTATCTTCGTCAATATACAATAAAAGATCTAGGTGCGAAGCTGAAGTAGGTATTTCAGTTGTTTCTTTAATTTCATGCTCATTTTGATAGATCTGATGTAAATACTCCTTAAATTTAGGATTATTAAGAGAAAGTACATCGTCTGTGTAGCGGAAGCTGAAATTAAAGGACTGGGCTAAATGTTTTTGTTTTCTTTGGATAAGCCCTTGTAAAAACTTGGCCTCGTACGAGTAAAGGAAAAGGTCAGCTAAAAGCGGTGCAGTTTGTTCCCATGGGAATCCCTATTGTCTGTTGGAAAACATGACCTCCGAATTCGACAAAAATATTGTCCATCAAATATTCTAACATTCTGATTACGTCAGTCTCAGTGTACTTCTTGTTTGAATCAGTGTGGTTTTTAACAAAATATGTCTTGTCTTTCCCTTTAATTATATAGGTGTATCTGCGTTCTCAATTTTTGTGCAGAAACATTGATGTATTAAATCTGCAATTACTGTTTTCAGTTTATTGTGTGGCAGGGTTGTATAAAGTGTAGAAAAGTCAAAAGTTTGAATGCTATGGCAATTGGAAAGACTGGTTGAAGATAGCTGTTCAAGGAGATCTTTTGATTTTTTTAGAATCCACATTTGATTCACACCGCTTGTGGAGTAAGCTTTATTGCAGTAATTTGTCAGGCCATCTCTGACTGCGGTCAACGAAGTAGTGAGGAGCTGGGAAAGAGGTTTAGTGTTGCATCTGGAAGACCCGTCAATGAATCTCTGTTTGTATGGATTCTTATGAATTTTAGGTACCCAGTATATGTAAGGGAGTTGATTGTTTTCATCATTAGCTTTTATGCCAGATGATGCTAACACTGAAGTGTGATTTTTTACAATCTCAGCCCTCGATATTGTAGTAGGGGTATAAGTAGGGTTTCCAGATGAAATGTCGATGCCCATCACCTTCAGGCAGTCGAGAGAGTGTTTCTTACACACAAACAGTATGTTGTTAGATTGATTGATTGAATATTGTTTAACGTCTACTCAGCAATATTTCAGCTATATCAAGAGGAGAACAAGCTTGTTAATAAATAATCACTTTGGGTTATGGAAAGGGCCATGGGATGGGAAATTCTGACTGCCACTGGAAAAGTAGGGTGAAATCGTCAAGGGCGGGGAATTTAGCCTTGTAGCCGATCACCTACGGACCACCCCAAAAAGAGCTTGCTACAAGGGTTCTTTAACGTGCAGGAAGTGTGGCATTTCTTCCAACACGTGGACCTGAGTTTACATCCCATCCGAAAGATGGGTTGTGTATTTATTAATCCTGCACAACCACGGAATGGGTCCTATTTCTATATCCCGGGACCCTCGGGGTCAGCCTCCGTTTAGGAGGGGTCACACCCCGCAAGCCGGAGATACTAGGTCCTATTTCTATATCCCGGGGTTCCCTCGGGGTCCTCTGTTAGGAAGACTCATACTCCAAGCTCAGAGGATGCTGCGGGCCTATTCATAAGCCGGGACCGCGCACGGCGGGTATGTTGTTAGAAGCTTTGTCTGCAGGAACAATGACGTAATTTTCATGGAGGTTGGACAGAGTTCTTACAACAAGGGGGTCTTCAAATATACTGGAATTTCTGGATTTCATAGCTGTTTTTAACCGCCGGATGCGATTTACAATTAATGACTTTGTGGACCTGATCCAGTCGGAAGTGAGAAGAGACATGTTTCCTGGTGTTACCATAAAATCTTGCCGATTCCATTTAGGACAGGCTTGGTGGCGTAAAATGCAAAATATTGGATTATCAAAGGAAAACAAGAACTAAGGCAGTGGAATAAGTAAATGGCTAATGCATTTTTTCGGATTTTCATACTTTCAACCAAATAATGTCGGAAACAGTTTTGCGGAAGACTTGATGCCACACATGCCAGCTGATCAAAGAGTTGAAAAATTTGCAGACTGTGTAATGTCAACTTATATAGATGACACATCTTTATTCCCACCAAGTATATGGGCTGAAGTACCTTCAGATACCAGGGTAATCGACAATGGACCTGAGGCCTTTTATTCACACTACAATGAACAGTTCTATAATTCACATCCATCTATGTTCGTCTTCATGGATATTTTATGTCACTTACGTCAAACTTAGACATGAAAAGTACACAGACCCAGGCCGTTCTCACTAGGAGAGAAACAGATAAAGAAAAGTTTTTATTGGATATGTAAAGTAAACTTGTATCCGGTGAGATCAACAGACAGCAGTTCGTCTTTGGTACAAATATCAACCGCTGGTGAAATAAACAGTGTATTATAGTTTTAACATTTTATATAATTTTACGCAACACACCTTTACAAAGCACGGAACATTTTAAACATTAAATTGACTTTAAATCCCCCAGGTTCTATACATACCTGCTCGTCCCAAGCCCAGATAAAGGAGGGAAGTAATTTCTTTCAAAAAATAAAGCGATTAGCGGAAATGTATAATTTTGGCGCTTTTGATTCATACATTTCAGAAAAAGTACTGACGCAAACGTATTATTGGCGCAAATGAACGGTCAATTGGTGCAAACGTAGAACGCCCGTCAGTTTATTCTTTTTGTTCAAAATAATACTTTAATTACGCCTGTCATGCTTATTAAAGGATTAGTTTAGTCGTAAATAAAATTTTGTTTACCTGATTTATAAATTATTACCTGTCAATCAGGGATAAACTGCTTACCTTTTTGACAATTTTATGTCAATTTCTCATAATCTTTTTCTTTTGAGACTTCAAATCTTTCTTTCTGAAAATTATTTGTAAAAACTCTACGTTTAATGTAATGGAAATAATAAATATTGTTTGTAGATCATGTTTTTTTTAGAGTTGAGTTATTTGTCTTTAAATTGTGGAATTTTAATTATTAGAATTATATTTACACTGACATTTGTATTAATCATTTTACGGATATTTTTCATCTTATGTACCCAAATGATACACCATCATCACCATCATACCTCGACCTATACCTCTATATTGACGTCTGAAAACAAAACTTTACGACAAGCGTGATGATTTCGACTTTCCAATAGGGAACTTCCCGTTTTTGAGCAGTAATATTCCCACTTCTCCGGCATATGGCGTGTACATTTCACAACTCATTCGCTATTGCAGAGCCTGTAGTTTGTACAGCGAATTTGTCAATAGAGCATAGAGCGAAATTACTGTCTCAAAAACTTATCCATCAAGGCTATGTTCAGTCACTGTTGCAATTGTCACTGCAGAAGTTTTACGGTCGTCACCACGATTTGACAGACCATTACAATGTTTGTTTTACAAATGAGAACAGATATCTTTTGGTCAATCCAGAGTTTGTACCGGACTGACTAACACCGGCTGTGACAAAACCGGACTATTCACTGGCAGTGTGACGGGCGCCACGCGTGGAGCAGATCATGCTTACCCTTCCGGAGCACCTAATGATACCTCAGTTTTTATAGGGGCTAACACTACTAGTGCTTTACTTTTGTGGCGTTCTTGTTCATTTTTGTTTATTTGTTTTGTCTTTGTCATACTGTCTCAATTCGTGTTGCTGTGAATTGCCGTGATTTGGATTTATGATATTAGAATGTCCCCTCTCCTCGTTCTAGCTTCGGTATTCGTTTGCCGATACATTCAAACGAAAAAAAAATGGTTTCAAATTAAAAGAATTAAAAAGTTTTTAAGCATCATTTGTTTGTTATTTTTATAAACTTAAGAAAACATGGTAAGTTTGGCTCCAAGTTAAAACACCACTTGATTTCTAAAACTGTACCCAATGCATTATTGCAATATGTATTATGCTAATACACTCACAATGCAGACTCGAATTGACATAGGAAAACAAATTGAGGACATATCGACTATTAAAACAAAATATACATTTAGAAAATAACTTTATATTAGAAAACTGTAATTATAAAAATGAGCTTACTAAATTAAGAATAAGTATACAGGACTTAGAAATAGAAAAGGGAAGACACCAAAATATTTCTGCTGAAAAGATTTTGTAAACTTTGTAATTAAAATATTATAGAAGAGGAGATCCATTTTTACTTCAGTGTACATCACTTAATTAGGAAGGTCCAACTTTTTAAGTGATCTTTCCACAAAGTATCCAAATTTCTGTACTTTAGACATTAAGTCTAAAATTATTTTGTTAATGTCCAATGAGGACACTTATGTCAATAAAAAAACTAATTGAATTAGTACATAATTTATTTAGTGCTCAAAAGTCAAAATTTTGCCAAGTTAGGTGAGTGTACCTACTTTAGTACTGGTATATATGTACATATCAAAGATATAGAAACTAAATATTTTACTTGAAAACTAGTCACTCAGACAAATAGACACTTATTTACATGTATTCACTACAATCATACTAAACTACAAGGATAATTAGATGCAATGGCTTATGCTTCTTGTGCACGGCTTCTATTTGTGAATTAATACTTATCAGTCCTGATGGATAAATTCAACTTACAGTTTAACCTGTTTAACTGGTAAATCTGTGCACAACAAAGCACATTACAAATCAGAATTCCTGTATTTTATTACTGATGTATTCTATATACATGTACATTGTAGCAACAAAGTTAAAAAATGTAAAATATATTTCCTGCAAAAATTGATCTCTTCACGACGTTCAAGTGAACATTTCATTTAATATTGTTTGTCCATACCGTACATCATATACATCATGCACATGAACATTTATATTCCACTAATAAAACATATCACTAGTTTCCTGAATAAGATACCAAGACGTTGGTTTCCTTTCAACTTTTACAAGATCGTATAACATTTTTGTTTATATAGTTTCTAGCTCCACAGCAACTTATCCAGTCAGGTACTTGTATTACTGCATTATGCGATCCTTTATTTTTACATATATCAAAGACTTCTCGGCAAATCCTTATTAATTAGTGATTAATACAATGCAGTTTATAATCCCAGTGCTCTTATATATAATTCTATTTCAGGTAAATATCAATGCAAACATGTTCCTCATATTTCAGCTTCCCTTAATTTATATATATGTGAATATACATGTATTGTCAATGTTGTACACACTAATAAGTAGGTTGACATATGCTTTTGGTGCCACTAAGTACTAGTGTACATTGTTCATCTTGATATTCCTAATAGTCTAAACACAATTGTTAAATCGGCATTTCACTGAAGTGTTGTCCTCAAGTCAAATTCATACCATTTGCATATCTACTGATACATGCATGCCAAAAATTGAAAAAAAAACAATATTAATGAAACATTTGAAAATATGATACTGATTTTTTTTTTACAATTCAAAATAGTTCACCTGTTTACCTGTTAAGCCATATTCACTTTTTGCCATGTGTGATCTGGTTAGGTAGTATAGACGTTTTCAGAAATTAGTAAATTTTGGTTATGTCCCCTGATTACGATAGGTCCGCCATTAAGGGGTAGACGGGTACAACAGACAGTACATTACTTTTGCTGATAAATAATGGAGAAAAGAACGCTTTTTTTTCCATTTCAAGATATGAGCACTTTTCATCTACATTTCTAAAAATTTTAATTGAGCTTTAGAATTTTTTTTATTTGTGTATTAATAGTAAAATTTATAGGAATATCCAGAGATATATTCTTCGAATAAATCTTATTGCACACTAAAATATTGATTTTTCACAGAGTAATCACCAACCCTGAAATGATACGTGTAATGCCAGTTACTATCCCAACAAACAAGTCAACCTTTCCTGTGAATATACATGTACTCTATGTTGTCCCAATATACACAGGTACCTGTATATACCTTTAAAACATGCAAGCTCTGTTTAATCTAACTGAATGTGTAAAAATTAACAAGTTTTTAAACAAAACTATTTTAAAATAATTATATAATTTATTAAAAAAAGATAACATAAGTAATAGAAAATGGAAAATATGCGAATTTCGCGGATGTAATATGGCAAAGTGCATATCAAACAACGTCAGAATACACATTTTTGCAAAATGTGTATTGCAGGTTCACTTGAAAAAATTGGTAATACATGAGTTTGAAATGTTGAAAAGTCAAAATTTATGTTCATAAAGTTACAGATTCTTGCTGTTCACAAAATTTCATTATAAGTCATTGCCTTTTCAACTATCAAAATATTCGATTAAGGCAATTGACATAATGCAATACACATAACTGAAAAAGGCGGCGAAAAGGTGTACTTTAAAAGTACATATAACCGAGAACTCGGATATGTGAAGCGTACGGGGAGCCCCCTTTTCAGATATTCGATCAAAGTATTATGCAATACACTGACAGAACGGAACACGTAATGACCGTATATACGATCAGGCTTAATAAATTATGAGAAATGTACATTATGCAATACACCTAAGGCATTTGAAGCTGATGGAGGACCTTTTATTTCAAATAATAAGATTTATTCATATGTAGAATAAATCCAGTTATCCATAGCAAGTCGGGCGAATTTCGTCCTACAATCTCGCAAGAGTTACCTCGCTTGCAACCTTCTGAAAATTCGAGAAATTGATATCACATGACCAATTTTGTGACGTCGCACTCCCTTTTTGAATCTGCCAACGTGGAAGAAGGTCGCAAGAAATCTACAGAAGGATAAATCGTTTGAAAAATTTAACTAATCGTTTGTATATGTAAATGAATTAGTTTGTATATGCTACATGTAACTAGCATTGATTAGTTTGTATATGCTACATGTAACTAGCATTGATTTCCTTTTGTGTAACGTATTTAAACAGAATTAAAGGCGAGTGGATAGAATTTATAAGAAACCAATCTGTCGCAGACGATCAACCACATGGCCTTGGTTGCAAAGGGCAAAAGCTCTTTGAAATCCAACGAATAGCACAGAACAACTGATCGTCGATTTACTCACATAAACACCAAATTGATTGTTATTTTTCTCAATATGAGAAATACTGGAGCGAATCCAAATTGACAAGCACCCCCCTTTTTGCCCGCCGTCGATGGGTTTCGTTTATANGACATATCGATCTAAGTTCTAAATACAATGCAACCATACATAAACCAGTTTTGCACTGCAAGTATCCGACAACATGAAAGATTGATTACCTGATTACTTGTTTTCATCGGTGATGTTTCGATTATCAAGTGTCTATTCGGCCGATTATTTTGGTTGCAAGACAACTTCTCGATTGAGTGATTGATTGATTACAATATTTCTGGAAATTTGCAAAACCGTATTTCCAGAACGATTACATATTTCCAGAATCGAATCTAATTATTGAATACATGTGCAAAGTTAATGATTACTTGATTCCTCGGTACTCATGCAAAGCTTCACTCTCACACATTCACCGTTTAAAAAAATGAAAAAAAAAAGAATCCCGTTAATATTTATTAGTCGGTAAGTTTTGAAATGTGTCCAAATATTGACATAATCGTTAATTTTAGTTAACATTTAAACCCTATTATTTTGCATAAATTAAGCTAATAATTAAGTTAGTTTTTTGCAGTGCATAGAAGATGGGGAAAACGCCGAGGATGTCCCAACGAGTATCTAAAAGTCCATATGCTTCTAGAAAACGGTCACGTCGTATAGCTGAAAAAACAGCCTACCAACAACCCATTCAAGTTCAACAGACACCTGCAGAAGAAATACCGGTTACTACAAGCAGCAGCATAGTTAATCCAGATATTTTTGTAAAAGAAGTTTCATCAAAGATCATGCCTGAAGTTAGAAATGAAATAATTCAGACAGTGAATGCCCTAAAGACTTCACCCTCATTTGCTGTATCCCCTGATTCAGCCACTCCAGTCAATCAAGGTACATTGTCTGCTTCTATTATAAATTTAACTACAGATGTAACTTCATCTGTTAATGCATGTGGTAGCACAATTCCTACACCTATCAGTGAAAGCACAATGCCTATTCCTATCAATAGCATACATAATAACTTGGGCACAATCAAAAGGACAAAAATAATAAATGGAGAGTATATTGACCTCGGCAGTTTGCTAACAAACTCGTCAGCTTCTATATTTAATACACATGCTACTCCTGTAGGAATAAACAGCTCTGGTCAACTAATTTTACAACCGAAACCAAGCAAAGCAATAAATGACATAAATACATGGATCGATGCTTTTCTTGTTTACACGAGCATTTATACTGCTGCACACCCAGAATGTACACAAGGACTGCTTAAATACATATACACAATAAAACTCGGGGCGAACCGTGGTAGTAGTCTAGGCTGGAGGGACTACGACCAACAATTTCTAAAAAAGGCTGTTAACCCAGGTATGCCCTGGGGTATGGTCGATCAGGAATTGTGGCTCTTGTATATACATTCCTCAAATAACACATATAAGCCAATTCATTCTTACACAAACGCCACAAACAGAAAGTGTTATGAATATGATAATAAGGGCTCTTGCAATCTACCTTATTGTCGTTATTTACATAAGTGTTTGAGATGCGACAACCCCCATCCAGTCATCAACTGTAGAGTACAGGTAGTCAAAAATCAGAACACTGTTGCACAAGTTCCGAACAACAACAATTCATACACTGGTAATTTTCGTCCCAGTAGAAACCAAAACAGTAATGTTGCCGGAAGAAATCAGATTAACCAAAGACAGGCAACCCCAATGCATTTTAACGACACTGGCAGAAACACCAATCAAAGCAAATAAATTATTAGAATTGATTGAGTATTACCCAAATAAAATTGACAAACAAATTTTATCTGAAGGATTTTTACATGGTTTTAAAGTGGGTTACGAAGGCCCACGTCTTCCCACAAATTGTAATAACTTGGTTTCCGTCTATCAAAACAAGAATGCGTTTCTCGAAAAATTGTCAAAAGAACTTCGCCTGAACAGGATTGCAGGCCCCTTTTCATATAGACCTTTTCCAAATTTAAGATTGTCTCCAGTTGGGGTATATCCAAAAAAGACGGGTGGCTGGCGGCTCATTTATCACCTGTCATATCCATTCGGCAACAGTGTTAATAGTCACATAGATCCAGAAGATTGCTCTGTCCAATATACGTCATTTGATAGAGTGCTTCAAACAGTGAGTGAAAAGGGTCTCGGGGCACTCATGGCACGAATGGACATATGTTCTGCTTTTCGATTATTGCCCCTACATCCCGACGATTTTGCATTGTTTGGATTTAAATTTAACGATGAGTTTTATTTCGACAAGGCATTGCCCATGGGATGTTCGGTAGCCCCAATGTTATTTGAAAAGTTCGCTACATTCATTGAGTGGTTAGTTAGAAATAAACCTCATCATTGTTTAGTTGAACACCACCTTGATGATTTTTTCTTCGTTGGGAAGGCTGAGTCAAACGATTGTCAAAATGGAATGGCTGTATTTCAAGAAGTTTGTGATGAAATTGGTATCCCTTTATCACAAGAAAAAACAATAGGCCCATCTAGTACTATTATTTTCTTGGTTTAGAGATCGATTCTATCAATATGGTAATAAAGATTCCTCAAGGCAAATTAATGGAGGCAAAACAAAAGTTGCTCTATATTTTTCAATGCAAAAAGGTCACCCTTCGAAATTTACAGTCTCTAGTAAGCCTGTTGAATTTTTGTGCTAGGGCAATCCCATCCGTAAGGGCCTTTAACAGGCGTATGTTCGATGCAATGAGTGGCATTACTAAAAAAGACCATTATATTAGGGTTTCAGTAAGCATGAAAGCAGATAATATGGTTTGGCTAAATTTCCTGGACACGTTCAACGGATCGTGCAAATTCGGTGCAAATATCTGGGTATCAAACCATCAGCTAAATTTATCTAGATAGTTCAGGTAACTCATGTCTTGGTTGTGGAGTTTACTTCAATGGTAGATGGGCATTTTTCCCGTGGCCGGTTGTTTGGCATGATAAACCGGTAATGCGTGACATGACATTTTTAGAGCTAGTACCCATTTTATTAGCCATTTATCTTTTTAAGGCGAGTTTCGTAGATAAACAAATTATGTTCCATACTGATAACAACTCTTTAGTCTCAGTTTTGAATATGAAATCTTCGAAGTCGAAACGCGTTATGCAGTTGATTCGTCCTCTAGTATTGCAAACGATGTTAAGTAACATGCAATTTAAAGCATGTCACAAAGAGGGGCGGTTCAATTGCATAGCAGACGCAATTTCTCGTAAGCAGTGGGACAGATTCAAGCTATTGGAACCAACAGCAGACGTTTACCCGTGCCCAATTCCACAAGAATTCCAGAATCTGATCTCCAGTCTGAAATTGGAAGATTAGTAAATGCATCAATGGCTGCTAACACAAAGGAAACATATCGAACAGGACTAACAGCATTCGAAGCTTCCCGCGAAGATCAAATCTAAGAAACATTTGGCCCCCACCTCTTTCACATGTAACAAATTTTATTGCATATTTGTCATTAAAAAACAGAGCTTACAAAACGGTCAATTGCTACATATCGGCAATTAATTTCAAATGTAAATCCATTCTTCATATAGGTTTTGCTCAAAATTTTTTAATTCAAAAGATGCTAGAGGGTATAAAACGTAGCAAAAACTATTCGGATTCAAGACTGCCAATAACAGGCGAGCTTCTTTGTCAAATTATTAACATTTTACCACATGTTTGTTTCTCAGAGTACGAGGTTTCTCTGTTTTCATCAGCATTTTCTTTAGCATATCACGGGTTTTTAAGAGTAGGGGAGCTGGTGCCAAGCAAAAAATGTCAGTTGCACCAGGTAATCGGAATTTCAAATGTAGGTTTTTCGAAGGAAAACGGTCTTGAGATAATTAAACTGCATTTACCATTTTCAAAAACCGACCAGCATGGCCAAGGGTGCAGATTAAACATTTCAGAGACAAAGCATATCTCCTGTCCAGTTTATCTTTTACGGCAATGGGTAATTCTCTGACAACTTTAACAAACTGTGGTAATTTGAGTGAAAAAATATTGAAATTTGTATTTTATCTTTTTTCATTTTTTCTTTTTGTTTTGTGTAAAGCAGGCTTTGTAGAAACGTGATAAAATGGTTGGCACGCTATTCTCACTGGCAATCTTTATTTTCTCTTGATTTTAGATGGACATATCACCGATCGTACATGGAAATGTGTCTTTACCGTCACAGAGTTCAGACACCATTTTTACACATTTCTCCACATAACTTATTTGTAAACAAATATTCTATCAATAGAGAATAACGACTCAATTGAAGTAAAAACTAAAAGTATTCAACAATACAAACAATCAGTGTAAAAAGTTACTACAATGCGGTACACTGAATACTGTCCACACTTTTAAGGGCACATTTTACCAAAAAGTTCCTGCTGTGGTTGCTCTACCGATAAAATGATAAGAAAAACGGAATAGAGACTAAACTGTAGTTTATTTTGATCAATCAATAAAATTTGAAGTGCATTTTTCTGTCATTACTAGCATTTTTTTCGTATTTTTGTTAGCGTAAGAGGAGACATTCGTGACGGTAAAAGAAAGCTATGTGACGGTAAAGAAAAACTCGTGACGGTGATGCCATTTTTTGGTCTAAGGAATTTTCTGTTTAAAAAATATTCTGTCAAATAAGAAATGCAATTTTTATCAGCATAGATTCTGTTTTTTATTTGCTTTGCTCTGATCTATTTCTTTCAACTATCAAAAATAATAAAATGACAAAACATAGATAACTTATCCACACACAAGTATGGACCTTGATGTAATTTCGAAGTTTTCTGGTTATTAAAGGGAAATTGACGAAAAAAAGATAAAAGTCTGTTCCAGGAAATAAAACACTTGTGTGCGATTTCTAAAAAACGGGTTGAAAACGCATTTCGTTTGACTGATACAGCCAAAAAACTAGAATTTTGTCTCCACCGTAACGCTTGTGTCGTAATGGAATATGACGGAAAAGACAGTGACGGTAGAGACAAATCCGTGAACCGTCCGAGATTTTGAATTTATCTCTGGAGGGAATCTTAGTCAGGCAAGTGGTTGTTTCTATGTTGTGATGCAGATCGACTGTACTACAAGAAAAATATTGTATGTACGGTAAAGACACGTAAAAAGGGTACTTTTCCAAAGTAACCCATGTTTTTCTCAAATAATTAAAAAATCCGTTATAATAGTAAAATTGATATTTGCCAAACCACTTAGGATACGTATGTTAAAGCCGTATGCCATAATTATACAAGTTTTACTGTATGGGAATATCATGATTAGTACTTGAAATGTTTCGTGATGGTAATGACAAAAAATGTGTGGGACAGATGTTTGAGATCAGATATAAAACAAATAAAGACAGAGAACAGGAAAACAATTTGTGTGCATGTTACCTTTGAACTTGCTCTTCATATATAAATCACTGTAACTGACATAGACAAATATTAAGGGGTAAAAAATGCAAAAATTGTGTCGGGTATACAGATTGGGACATTACCGTCACGTGAAGAATTCTATATGTGATGGTAATTTATATTTTTATAGAATCGTTATTTTTCCGCTAAAACTAAGATAAATTAGTTTCTAACATTTTTTTCTGAATAGTACATGGTGTGAATTAGTTGATTGGTCTTTAAAAAAGCCAGAAATTCGAACAAATGGGTAAGTAATCGTCTTCGGACAGATTTTCGTTACAAATATTAAAGTTGTCAGAGAATCACCCAAATATTATGGGACTATAGGCAGTGGAAGACAATGGCGAGGGCTAAATAATAGTAATAACGTTATCCTATTACTGATATATACAACGACCCGATTCGCCTTTGGTCCATGTAAAATTACAGTTTTTACCACCAGACTAGATTCTTTGAGCTAGCCGGTAGTTTAGCGGCGAGCACTCTTTGACCCTTCTTTCAAAATTACGTTTTTTCATATGCTTTTTCTGTTCCAAGATAGTGCTCATTGAGTTAGTAGTCTACCTGTATTGGGTTTTATTCGCATGTTTATGATACTATAGGGAAACGGAAAAGAAAAAGGGGAGGTTTGGGTACCCATAAACCGGTTTAATCCTACCACTGGCTTTTGCAAGTGCCGGTACCAAGTCCGGCTATCCCGAGTTCCAATTGTTATTTATCTTTGTCTCTTGTTTTCATTATTGTTTTTCTGGTGCAATTTGCTTGTAAATTGTGGCATGTGATTGTAGTTCCTGGCCATTGTAGGTGTTTGCTGATATCCTGTTTTTGTAATTTAATAATTCAGATTTTAGGCTTTTTTCATGAATTCGACTCTTTTCTGATAATGAAAAAGCAAAATTAGTGCGAGATATCTGATTACATTTAATGACATCATGGTATAAAATTTATTGGACCAAAGGCGATCGGGTCGTGATATATATCATCCTCAGGGATAAAAAGGTTTATGTATATTTGAGTTTTTAAAAGAAAAGCCCATACATGGGTAAAGTAAGTAAGAACCGAACGGCCAGACTGCGTCAGTCCAAAGAACGAACAATCCATGGACAACATCAACATCGGAAACACTAATAAACAAGTGGATACATTGGTACAGAAACATGGGTAGAATAGCAAAAAAAATATTTGGATTGGTCTGCAATAAATAACACAATTATTAATTTTCGTTATTTATTCATTAGAAACTTTAATTATTTTATATTGAAATTCATTAAAAAACGAGCAAAGTGACTGCCATTAGTTTTTGTTCAGAAAAAAAAAATGATGTACACGATACTCGGGGAAAAATATATTGGATGTCTTTCAATTTGTTTAAAACTACATATTATATGAAGTTTATACTCTTAGACAAAAGTTTGACTTGAAAATAAATCGATTTACCAACATCCTAAAATCAAATTTTGAGTGAATTTGTAATTTTCATGCTGATAACAAATAAAGAAATCACATTAAAATTCATCGTTTCCCATATTGCGGCTGTAGCATCAAAAGTTTTTGAAAAAAGTCAAAACTGTAATTCACAAAATGATGTTATTTCATATCACTTTTACAAATAATTCATTTGGTTCATTTTCTATCACATGGTTTACTGTATTTCAACATACAGCTCAAACAATACTCTGAGCGGGCTGTATCGCTTGAGTGGGCTGTAGATCCAATACAGCCCGCTGAGGAAATACAGCCCGATGGTGACGTCAGCAGAACAAAAACATATAGTTAGCTTAAAAATCATAATTATTTTTTTTCAGCCTGTCACCTTAGAAAGATAAAAAAAGCTCACATTGTTTTAAATATTAATCAGTTTCAGAGAAAGTCAGTAACTAGTTTTATCGCTAATTTGCTTGATTTTCAATTGTTCCGGAGCGACGATAATTCTATTATCACTGCACTACGCTGATATGAACATATTATCGTCAATCTCTATGGAACGTTAGCAACAGCGTAATTAATATGACGTCGCGTGACGTTTCGTGAAAAAAAATAATCCTATCAAAAAAAATCGTTACATTTAACTAAAAATTACATGTTTAACCTAAAAAAAATATTTCAATAGAAAAAGAAACATATATCTGGTATATATTAATAACAAAATTAGCGATAAAAATACTATTAGTAATTTGTTTTGCTCGGATGGATTTCTCAGCTCGTATTGCACTCGATGCAATACAAGCTGAGAATTCCATACTCGCAAAACAAATTACTAATAGTATATATATATAATAGTAACTGATGTATACGGCAATATCGTAATAAATAGACTGCCCGAGAGCCATGGTACGGACCAGAGGAATGATATGGCCCAAGCCGAAGGCGCGGGCATATCATTTCTCTGGTCCATACCATGGCCTCGAGGGCAGTCTATTTACGATATTGCCGTATACATCAGTTACTATTATGTTTATTGCATTGAATAAACGGACATTGTTTGTTATTCATTGCTTTATTTTTCTGTTTGAGGGTGTTTAAAAGCGTAACGTTTTTTCTATTTTATTTATTTGCAAAATGAAAAACTGCAATCAATGTAATTATTTTTCTCATAAATATATATCTATTATAAAGTTAAAATATTCCACTTCTGTAATCATCAGTTAACTAGTATACTGGTGAACACTTTTTACGTTGTTAACTAAATTCTTCTAAAATTGACGTCACAATTCAACCGATCAGTCAATATCTGGTATTGACTGCAACTATGGGTCCATATCTGATATTGACTGCAACTATCAGTCCATATCTGGTATTGACTGCAACTATCGGTCCATATCAGATTTTGTTGGACCGATGGCATCAATACCGCAAGATAGAGAATGTCATGTGATTGGTTTTAGGCCAATAGAATTCCAGATTTTTTACTGATATGCAATAATAACCTCATATTTCATTTCTGTTTTTGCAATTTCACTTTTACTTTTATTTAATTATATTTGCATAAATTGCCGAAAATTAAAAAAAGGAAAACATCAACCTAAAGCGTTTGACTGGTAAATTTGTTCAATGAAATAAAAGTAATAGAAACTTGTGTATCGGGCTGCTTCAGATTTACAGACTGCCAAAGGACCTTGATACGGACCTGTATCTTGTAACAAGGTGCACGGTCCGTATCGCGGTCCTTAGGAAGTCTGTAAATACGGATGCAGCTACTATTACATAATTATTATTGATTGAAAAAAATCAACCGTGTTTGCTCAAATTTCGATGACAATGGCTGAAAACGATTTCAATGCAAGTTTAGACTGTATCAAATTTTTAAAAATGTGGGGTTTTCATTTTTGTGGTAAAAATGTGTTTTTTGAAAACTCAGAAAATGAGTTTGGAAAATTTTTAAATTTTTGTGAAAATTTCAGGGCAGTACAATGAGAAATAACCGAGTAATGACCAAGTGAAATTTTAATACAACTTAATTACATACAGGTGTAACGTTTCTTTTGTCCAATTGTATATAATATATAAGTGAAGTTTATTGACAGTCAAAAGCGAACCAAATTCAACCTTCCGTTTTATACTTTAACATTATATAAGAAATGTCTTACTGTGCGTTAAAAACTCTTCAATATGTTGCTTCTGTTCAAAACTATGCATTTGAATTTGTCACATTGAATTTAAACTGATTTTGGAACCATGCCAGGATTACAGACGCTGGGATGATAGCATTAAATGAATTTAAACTCTTATTATATTGTACATAACATTTAAACATTTTGGTATTTACACACCAATGAATATATCCATCTTGATAAAATATTAATTAGCGCAGCAAAGTTTGTTTGAAAGCAGAGCATGAAATTTACAATATAAAAGTTTCCCTCAGAGCAGAGACATATAATTAAATGTAATTATATGTCTCTGCTCAGAGAATAGATGGAACGCATATCATTTGTTCACAATTGAAACGATCTGCATATACATGTATAAAAATATTATTCAACTTTAGCAGAAATATACGTGGCATAACAATGACTGTAAATTAAACTGTTTGAAGTGTTTGTTGATTTAAAACAAAACAACACTACAAATAATGAAGACATTTATTGATTTGTAAACATTGTATCTCTGTTTACGTTACTGACTAGTCATAGTACTTGGAACAGATATGTTCTGCCTTATATGTAATGTAATAAAGGGGACAACAGGAAACATCTACAATAACCGAAAATTACAGTCACATGCCACCATCTGCCAGGGAATGGTTACTTATTGCCACCATCTGCCAGGGAATGGTTACTTATTGGTGCTTATAAGCCACCATCTATGTCAGAAAATACTTTTACTAATGATTTTATTAAATGCTTAGATCAAGTCACATGTAACTATGATAATTTTATGGTTCTTGGAGATCTAAATTTTGATTATTTACATGAAGAAAAAGGAAATAGTCTCAAAAATGTATGTGATATTTTTGATTTAACAAATCTAATTAAAAGTCCTACATGTTTTTGTAAGGATGCAAATCCTAGTTTAGTAGATGTTATTCTTACTAATAGACCATCTTCATGTGGTACAGTTTGTAATTTTGACTGTGGCATAAGTGATGTGCATAACATTATCTCAGTACAGTTTAAATGTGAAATGCCACAGAAATCAAAGTCGAAAAGAATGTTTAGAAGCTACAAAAATTTTGATAATGAAAATTTTATTAAAGATCTTAATGAACTGAATTTAGATTATTCAAATTTCTCTGATGTTAATTTAGCATATGACAATTTTAATCATCAGTTTATAGAAGTTTATGATAAACATGTACCTTTAAAGAAAAGGGCAATGGTAAAATCTCCTGTGCCTTATATGAATAGCAAACTAAGAAAAGCTGTATACAAGAAACGTCAATTACACAATGTCTATAAAACACAAAGAAGTTCTAAATCTTGGGAACAGTACAGGAGACAAAGAAATTTAGTTACAAAAATAAAAAGAGAATCAATTAAAAGTTATTTTCTAGAAAGATGTGTCGGTGGCCCGAAAAATAAAGACTTTTGGCCGACAATCAAACCTTTTTTAACCAATAAAGGATGTAATTTTGAAACAGACATTATTTTGAATGAAGATCAAAAACTTTTGAGTGATCAGTCAGAGATATCTAATGTTTTCAATAATTTCTTTGTAAATGTTGCAAAGGATATAGGTAAAGATTCAATACCTATAAATGATTGTCATCCTAGTATTTGTAAAATTAAAGATAGATGTATTACAAATGACTGTAACAGTGAGTTAGTCTTCAAACCTGTTTCAGATGATTTTGTAGAAAAACAGATCAACAAGGTTAATATAAAAAAAGCAACTGGTATTGATCAAATATCACCTAAAATACTTAAGATAGCTAAGCCTGCTGTGGTAGCTCCAATTACACAACTTATAAACTTATCTTTTAATACTTGTACTTTTCCAGATAAACTAAAGATAGCACAAGTAGTGCCAATTCATAAAAAGAATAGTACACTTTTGAAAGGTAACTATAGACCAGTTAGCATTTTACCAACAATATCAAAATTTTTTGAAAGGGCTATAGATGAACAATTGGTGAATTTCTTTGATTTACAC